>JAEANM010002325.1:0-24854 GCA_017656035.1 Myanophis thanlyinensis | reverse complement strand
TAGGGATTTGTTTATAAGTCTGGAGATGTATTCTATATCTGAATGTATTCTGTGTTTCTGTGCTTTGTGTGATTGTAATGATGCAGGCTCACTCAGTTTCGCTGCACACATGTTGTGCATTGACAATAAAGGATTGAATTGAATTGAATTGAAATCTCTGGCCCTCGGGGCTGCTGTCCATCCTTACTCCTTATGTGTCCTGCTCTTCCTTTCCTCCAGTAGCCCTGCTAGAGAAAATACCAGTGGGAGCAAGGACAAGCCGCCCATCTGCGTCTCAGGTTCAGGTTCGCTCATGAACCAGGAGAACCAGAAAAGCTGGTGAGAACAGGCTCTAGGCGACCGCAGACATGGACTTTCCCCAGGACAATCTTACCAGGAAATTCTTTAAAAATCAATTACAACCCCCACTCCCATGCTCAGGGTCCAAGTGACATTCACTGCGAACAAGCAATTGGGTTTGTTATATTTTGAGGTGAAACTGTTCAGTGTAGAAAGGGTTTAAGAGATATAATGCAGAGAAGGAAGGGAAAGTAAGAAAAGAAGCAAGCATGCCTGTGCTTTAGAGAGATACAGGATGGGAAGAAGGGAAAAAACTGACAACACTCTTTATTTTATCTCACTGCTACTAAGGAGAGCTACAAATCCTTCCAGTGGACATTCTTCTTACAGGACCCAAAGCCCAGGAACTTGCCAAATAACAAGGCAAGCGTTCCAGCCAATGGGGAAATAGAACCCCAAAGCCTTAAAAATATAAAGTTTGCCACTGTTTCAGCTTCACCTGAAGAAATCAACTCAGAGCTGTCTGATTTTAGACTAGTAGCAAAATCTGGTTGGGAAGGACTCTCCATTTTAGTTAACAATGCTTCCATAGAATTCTTGATACTAGGTAAAAATGAGAGGGGGGTGTTATTTGCCTGCAAATTATGTTAGCAGCAAAACATGTTCCAAGTATGAATATTTTTGAGGCATGGTAAGGAAATGGAAGCAACAAAGAAGAGAAAACAAGAAATGTTTTAAAAATGGGGATTTTGTTTGCCCAATCTGAAAGCACTAGCATACAAAGCTTCCTTCTTTGTGTCAGAGTGGTTTACGAAGCTTTCCTGCTGCTATTGCAGCAACAATCCTGTGAGTGATGGGCCTAAAGTCACCAGTCAGTTTCCATGATAAGTTGGATGGCAGTCTGAGTCTCTCTGGTACCCCAATAGTTAACCACTATACTCTACTGCTTTGATTGCTTGTTCCCAAATGGCACCCACCACCTGGATACTGGAGTTCCTATGAAATAGGAAGAACACAGTCTGCTCTCAGTCAGCCACTCCCTGCTTGTAATCTGGAGGGTGGCGTCTTATAAGCAGAACAAAATTCTAGGTGCTCTGCAACTACCACAAACAAGTTGTTGTCCTCTAATGCACCTTTGCAATGGGAGGAGCAAGCTTAGGGTTGGAGATCTCCTGGTCCTTGCTATGATGCTGGAGAGACTGGCTCCCACCTCCTCTGCCTTATCAGTGAGCTCCTCAAATTTTCAGAAAGTGGTTTGCACACCACTTGTGCAAGTTTTAAGCTTGATGAGACTGGTATAGAAGAAGTTTTATTCGTGGCTGGGAACAGCAAGCGTCAGCTTGCAAATCCAGCAGGCTGTGGAGGATTAGAGTTCATCGTGCATGTTTTATTTCCCTTTGCACCAAAGCAAACTTTACAGGAACCTAGCATTTGGTGTTGCAATGGTCAGAGAAGCTGGCAGAGAGATACTTTGGCCTGACTCTTTCCATTCTTCTCTGTATTGTGGCGCCTGGTCAGCAGTAGTACAAGGCTGTGAAAATCAGGGCTTGGGGACTAAAAGGGGGCCAGCTGATGAAGCAGCGAGCAACATTGGGGTTGCCAGGCCTTTTGGGGTGACACCGTAAGTAACCAATGAAGAACAGCTCCCTGGTTTTCCAGAGTGGATCCAATCACTTTGCTTTGGACTGAGCAGGGTTTTTAAGAGCAACCTGCTATGTATAAATTTTTAAGCAGTGAGGCAAGCTTTCCCCAGGCTGATGATGAAGACTGTGGTAGTAATGATGGTGTTGATGTTTTATACCAATAACTTCACTTCTATATAGTGCCCTCCTGAATGGCTGCTGGGTATGTAGCATTGATAGCTTTTTGGATAGTTGCAGAACAGGTAAATAGACGACCTGATATACTTGAGACTATGCATTCTTGGATGAGCAGTGAAATGGTTTTTTAAAAAAAAAAAAGATCCAAAAAGTCCAGTTGCCTTTTGGAAAAAGCAGCTTTGGGACAGCCATGACCTGGATGATTGAGAAGCTCTACAGACACTCCAACAATACAGGAGCCCCGCTGGATAAAGTGACCTTTGAAAATGAACCCATGGTCCTTTTCAGTGCTCCAATGGAGCCACCTGGGAGAATGGAGCTGCCCATTTAAGCTAATTAAAATTAGAAATGCAGGCACAGAGGCCGAGTTCACCACCTTGGGTTTTTTTTTTTTTTTGGCTTTGTTTGAGGAGTGAACTATGAAGCAATTGAAGCTGTGAGAGGCTAAACCTTTCTCCCACCTTTCATTAGGCAGCTTTACAGTGAATGGAAAGCCTGCCTCCAAAGGCTTCTGTATTAAGCCAAAAGAAGAATTAGATTCTTGCACAGACAGACACTGTCTTAAATATAAATAGTGGCAGGGTTTAATTGGGAGCCAAAGCCTCTACCCTGGGACCTAAATCTGGCATCAACAGGTGCCATGGTGATCAGCAACACTGCGCTGGGCAATCTCTAGACTTTTTCCTCCACACAATTTTTTTTTAACCATATTCCTTCAAGTCAGAATTAAATTGTGGGAAAGTTAGCATGTTCTGAAGTGGAACACCAGCTGCAAGTAGATAAACTTTCTGCCAGTCGATTAACTAAGGTCATGATGGCGAACCTATGGCACAGGTGCCACAGGTGGCATGCAGAGCCATCTTACTGGGCACATAAGCTGTCGGCCAACTTACCTCCAGCTGAGCTTGCCCATGCAATCGTATTGCAGAGACCCAGCTGGTCTTCGGGCCTCCACTGTGCATGCGCGCAATTGCATCAGGAAAGCCAGCTAGTCTTTGGCGCTCTCCTGCGCATGCACACATAATTGCTCATGTGTGCATCAGTGCTTGTGTGCAATACCTGTGCATTGCATGCATGCACAGATGGTGTCGTTGCACATGCAGCGCACATGGAGGAGCCGCATGCATGTGTAGATCGCACACAGCAGATATTTTTCGGCACTTGGTAAGTAAAAGGTTCGCCACCACTGAACTAAGGTATGTAGGAAGCATATCACACTAGTAATAGGGACTTTAACTAACCTGACATCAACTGAAAGACAAACTCTACACCAAGTGGAAGATCAAACAGGTTCCTGACAAACCTAGAAAACAACTTTGTCTCCCAAAAAGTAGAGAAGGGAACTAGGGGATCAGCTATATTGGACTTAATTCTCACTGAGATGAAATGATATAAGATATTGAAGCTACAGGAGCCTTGGAGGTGGGACTGATCATGCAATATAGGAATTCAACATTATGCAAGCACAAGCAATATAACAAAGTCAAACTAGAGTCTTGGACTTTAAGAGAGCTATTTTCAGTAAACTTAGAAAGAGCTTGGGAAGGATTCCATGGATGAGAATCCTCAAGGGGAAAACAACCCAAGAAACTTGGAAAATGTTGAAAAGTGGGATTGTAAAAGCCCAGTGTAGCACAATACCAATGAAGAAGAAAAATAACAGTTCTCGAAAGAAACCAGTATGGCTGCATAAAGAACTATCTGATAAATTGAAAGACAAAAAGGATAAGCATAAAAAGTGGAAAGAGGAGCACACAAATAAGGCAGAATATCAGCAGATAGCCTGAGCCTGCAAAGATGAAGTGAGGTAAGCTAAGACTCAAAATGAACTAAGGCTTGTTACAAAAGTCAAAAATAACAAAGCTCCTTTCAACATGTAAAAAAAAAAAAACAAGGAAAAAGACATGGAAACGATTGGTCTATTCATGGGAGAAAATGGTAAGATGATGACAAGCGACAGAAAGCAGAACTGCTTTCCTAGTTTTTTGCATCCATTTTTACACAAAAGGAAAAAACAGTCCAACCTATCAAAAACAGCACCATAAAAAACAGATTAGGAATACAAGCTAAAATAGGCAAGAAAATGGTAAGTGAGCACCTATCTATCTTAGACGAGATCAAATCACCAGGACCACATGGATTACACCCCAATGTTCTGAAGGAACTGGCAGATGAGATCTCATCTGCCAGGGTCCAAAGACCCTACAGCACCAGGAAATTACCAGAGGACTGGAAAAGAGCTGATGTAGTACCCATCTTCAAAAAGGGAAAAAAATAGATTCAGGAAACTACCGATCTATGAGCTTGACCTCAATGGGAAAATCCTGGAAAAGATAAGCAACAATTCAGCAAACACTTAGAGCAGTGGTGGAATTCAATATTTTTTACTACCAGTTCTGTGGGCGTGGCTTGGTGGGCATGGCTGGGGGGGGATCACGTGACTGGATGGGCAGTTTCTGTAAGGTGGGTAATAAAGATTAGGCTAGAAACAACACCAGAATGTTTTTTTTCCTGCCTTCCTTACAGGATTAACCCTGTAAAGTGGGGAAAAAAAACAAAATATTTCTTCTAACAACTGGTTCTCCGAACTGCTTAGAAAATTTACTACCGATTCTAGTGAACCTGCTAAAACCTGCTGAATTTCACCTCTGACTTAGAGGCAAACAAAGTCATAACCAAAAGGCAACATGAGTTTGTCAAAAACAGATCATGCCAGACAAATCTTATTGCATTATTTGACAAAGTGACAACATTAGTGTACCAGAGGAATGCTGTGGATATAATTTACTTGGACTCAATATGGCATTTGATAAAGTAGACCATAGCCTATTACTTGATAAGATAGAAAAATGTGGGTTAGACAGCATCGCCATCAGATGGATTCGTAACTAGCTAACCAATCGCACTCAACATGTAGTCCACAATGGAACTGAATCTACATGGAGGGAAATATGCAGTGGGGAACCACAAGGCTCTGTTTTAGGCCCAGCACTCTTCAACATCTTCATCTGTGATTTGGAAAGAGGGATAGATGGGGAACTCATCAAATTTGCAGACAACACCAAACTGGCAGGAATAGCCAACACTCCAGAAGATAGGCTTAAGATACAGAAGGATCTTGACAGATTTGAATATTGAGCACTATGTAACAAAATGAAAAAAGTAAGGTTCTACATTTAGGCAAGAAAAACAAAATGCACGAGTACAATATATGTAGCACCTCACTCAATAGTAGTAACTGTGAGAGGGATCTTGGAGTCCGAATGGACAATCACTTAATTATAAGCCAGTAGTGTGCTGCAGCTGTCATAAAAGCCAACGCCAACCTAGGTTGCATAAACAGATACAATCAAGATCACATGGAGTGTTAATACCACTTTATAATGCTTTGGTAAGACATTTGCAATACTGCAACCAGTTTTGGTCACCACTACGTAAAAAAAAGATGTTGAGGCTCTAGAAAAAGTGCAGAGAAGAGCAACAAAGATGATATGGGGACTGGAGGCTAAAACATAAAGAACAGTTGCTGGAACTGGGTATGTCTAGTTTAATGAAAAGAAGGACTAGGGGTGACATGATAGGGGTCTCCCAATATCTCAGGGGCTGACACAAAGAAGAGGGAGTCAAGCTATTCTCCAAAGCACCTGAAGGCAGGACAAGAAGCCATGGGTGGAAACTAATCAAGGAGAGAAGCAACTTAGAACTAAGGAGAAACTTCCTGACAAAAATTAATCGGTGGAAACAACTTGCCTCCAGAAGTTGTGAATGCTCAAACACTGAAAGTTTTTAAGAAGAGATTGGACAACCATTTGTCTGAAATGGTATAGGGCTTCCTACCTGAGCAAGGGAAGAAGACCTCTAACATCCCTTCCAACTCTGTTATTCTGTTCTGTTATTCTAAGTATAATTTGAGTTTCCAGTTATACCTCTAGGCGTGGCTGGATTAAGGTCTACTGATACCTTAAGGACAGCTGGAAGCAAAACTCTTGCACCATGAAATAGAAACCAACATGATCAACCAACCAGCATCTTCAAACAAAACTTTTAAACTTTAGCCAGTCACCGTGCCAAAAAAATACATAAATAGATAAGGGCCTGTACAAAAGAAATGTACAGAAAAGTACAGAAATGCTGGTGTCCTGCTTTATGTCTTACATGCTTTTTATCATAACAGTAAAAAACTGATTCCCTATTACTATACAGAGTACATACATTAAAAAGAGATTTAAAAGCTGTGAGTAAAGAAGTGGAGCAATTCAGCCTTTGATCTTAGACATCAATAGTGCAGTATATTATATTCATCTTGTGTATGTCGAGCGCCATCTAGTGCACAATATAGAGGCAAAGCAAATGAAGAATTTATCAGGCACCACCATCTCTGTA
Source organism: Myanophis thanlyinensis (assembly GCA_017656035.1). Taxonomy (NCBI): domain Eukaryota; kingdom Metazoa; phylum Chordata; class Lepidosauria; order Squamata; family Homalopsidae; genus Myanophis; species Myanophis thanlyinensis. Next base: position 18,372 of record JAEANM010002325.1, on the reverse strand, counting down.
TTTATTACAGCCCTATTGGGTTCCCTATTTACTTTTTGTTCATATCTTCAAACAAGGTGGTTTGAATTGAAAGGTATAATTTGTCTAAGGCCTGAGAACACATCTGTAGAATGGTAAGTGCTTTTAAAAATGACTTCTGCTCCTATACCTTTAGCAAGTCCTGTCAGTCCTTTAACAAGACCTTTCAGAGTTGCCTTGAACCATAAGATATCCAAGAAATTTGATAAACAAACTGTTAGACTCATAGAAACATGGCCATTTTGAAATATTCCTGTCATGAAGGTCTACTCCTTGTTCTGAAATCTGAAATGTGTGACTTTTCCCTGCTTAAGAGAAAAGATAGTCAGAGGTGGAATTCAGCAGGTTCTAGCAGGTTCGCTAGAACCCGTAATAACTTTTCTAAGCAGTTTGGAGAACCGGTTGTTAGAAGAAATCACCTTTTTTTTCCACTTTACAGGGTTAATCCTGTAAGGAAGACAGGGGAAAAAAACATCCTGGTGTTGTTTCTAGCCTCATCTTTATTGCCCTGCTTACAGAAACTGACCACCCAGCCACATGACCCCCCCAGCCATGCCCACCAAGCCACGCCCACAGAACCGGTAGTAAAAAATTTGAATTCCACCACTGAAGATAGTATATTAATAATGTTGGCCATTCTACAATTGGGCCATTCTACAATTATATGCAAACAAATTGGATTAGTTCTTCGTGAGCCCATAAATACCGGTAGATTTTGTCCATAACTATTCATCACCAACCTAGTTCTTCAGGTCTTTCAGTGGAGCAACCATTGCCACTATAACTGAGACCTTCTTGCTGGTCATTGTCTTCTTCTCTTTCTTTCCACCTTTCCCAGCATTTAACCCTTCTTCAGAGAACTGGGCCTTTGCATTATATGCTTTGAGTGAGAACTTTGGATCAATTTGATGATCTATTGGACCATCTTATTTTTCTGTTTGACTCTCCATGATATTGTCAGGAGTCCTCTCCAACCCTAAATTCAAAAGCTTCTTAGGCTGCTTCTTCAAAGATCAACATTAGCTTCCTGCAAATCAGACACTTTTCCTAATAGTGCTGCTGACCATGCAGTAGTTACATATGGCTTGTTTGGAAGAGGAAGGTGGTAAGTTCCAAACAACGCAGAGAAAATTCTGAAACGCATTTTAAAACCTTAGACTGGGAAGGTTGTGGGAATTGGGTAATAGTTGGACTAAACCCTGGAAGCAGGACGGCGGAAGAAGCCATCATTCCCACCGGTAGGAAAGCAGGCTTCCTATTCAGTCTGTAGAGCCACATACTGCAAGGAGAATAAAAATGTTGCTTTGGGTTTTCCGTAAAAACCAGAAAGCGAATTGATTCAGCTCTGGATCAGAGATGAGGTACTACTTTCAATCAGATCCAGAGTAGATCTTGAAGACTTGCAACACTGTCATGTAGAAATGCTTGAGCAAGCTTTATTGCCTCACAAATACTCGTTATTAAGGGATATTGTGCTGTGCATGCACATGGGCACACGAAATCAAATTAAGAAGCATCCATCTAAAATAACAGAGAAGCTTAGCTCAGCCAATGCTATTTAGAAGATGAATTGTGGGTTAAAGTGCAGCTTGACACTGCCCTCCTCGCCTTTCCTAGCTACAAACCATTTCTGCCCGAGAAGGCCACGCAGCTGCATCATCTTAAGCCATTTGTGGCCAGATGCTCTCCCATTAAGCTTCCTCTTTCCCCTTTGGCAGCAGAGCAGCTTTTGTGGCTGAGCAGAACAGAAAGGAAAAGTGCTTTAGCTCTAGTGGTCCAGAAAGTGAGTCTGAGATCCGTGGGAGGTTTGTGGTTTTGTTCATGGAAGGCCTCCAACCTCAGTTATGCATTCCTTGCACAGCTTGTGAGTGTGAACAATGAGGAAGGGCGGAGGGGATATTCCAGCATTACTCTCTGCTTGTCCCATTTTGGAGGTTTGTATTTACAGGTAGTTCTCAACTTACAATGGTTCATTTACGGACTGTTCACTGAAAAAGTGACTTATGACCGTTTTTCACACTTACGATTGTTGCACCATCCCCATAGTCATGTGAACAAAATTGGCAGCTATCTCAGGTTTATGACAGCAGCCGTGTCCTGGGGTCACGTGATCCCCTTTTTTGACCTTCTGACAAGCTAAGTCAATGGGGAAGCCAGATTTACTTAACAACCATGCTCCTAACTTAATAACTGCAGTGAGTCACTTAACAACCATGGCAAGGAATGGTCGTGAAATAAAGCAAAATTCACTTAACAAATGTAACACTTAGCAATAGAACTTTTGGGGCTCAGTTTTGATCGTAAGTCGAAGACTACCTGTACTTTCGTTTTTAAAAAAGTTGGCCTCAGCATCAATTCCAGGTAGTCCTCAATTTATAACCACAATCGAGCCCAAAAATTCTGTTGTGATGCAGTTAAGTGAGTCGTGTCCCATCTTACAGCCTTTTATCCATGGTTGTTAAGTAAATCACTACAATTTTTAAAGGAATCATGTAGTTTATTAAGTGAATCTGACTTCCTTCATTGATTTTGCTTGTCTGAAGCCCCCTAGGAAAGTTGCCACCCAGGACCACCCCAGGATCCAGGAATTATTGCAAACCTGTGATGATTGTCAAGCATCTGATGTTCGACCACATGACTGTGGAGATACTGCAATGGTCACAAGAGAGAGAATTAGTTAAATAACTCACTTTTTCAGTATGGTTGTAACTTTGCATGGTCTTTAAATGAATGGTTGTAAGTTGAGAATTACCTGTAAATGGGAAGCACAATCCAAGAGGTTGGTAGGCTTTGCCACCCAGGTGTAGAATAAGCCTTGATGGTGGTCCAGCAAACATGAATGTAGTTAAGATGACCTTTTAGTTTTGAAATAATGGAAAATGTTTGTAGCTCTGGTTTTAGATTTTGGCAGTGGTTTGCTCTCCAAGCTTGTTTCAATTTAGTTTCTGAACATTTCACTACTAGACTAGATAACATCATCAGCAGGATTTTCTTGTCCTATTCCTCATTAGCTTTATAAATATCTTGTGTGCCTGTGTGTCACACAACCAACTGACCACACTGGTACACAAAACAAATTAAACTGAAACAAGTTTAGAGAGCAAAACCACTGCCAAGAATGACCTTTTAGTGTTGAGCTATAGAATAAGGCCCAGTCAGACCCAAATGTTCTGACCTTTATTAGAAACTGGAGCAGGCAGTCTAGGGCACCCCACTTGTTTAGGACTAGAGTTCCTGCAATCTGGAGATGTGGTGGCCTTACTGGCTGAGCTGAAGTCAAGAGACCCAGAAAGAACATGGGTGCTTGTACTCCTGCATTCTAAGGGATGCCATCTTCAGTTACAAAGCTGCTTAACTTTATTTCTCCTTTGACCATGCAACTTTACCTTTTAATTGTGGCCAGTGCAGATTTGTTTGAAGGAGACATGAAATGAACTAATGTTTAACAGTCAAGCTTATTCATATGGAACTTGTGTTGGAATATTAAGTCCAACTGTGCTCAATTTTTTGCAAGGCTTCTTTTTACCTTTGTCCTGAATTAACAAGCAGGGTTGGTATTTATTCCATGGATCAAAGCAGCATGCCATGTTTAGAAAAGGGTGTTTTTAGGATTTAATAAGAAAAGTGCATCCAATTGCACATGTTAGGGAATGCGAAATAATGTAGAGTAGAGTATAGAGTAGAGTAGAGTAGAGTAGAGTAGAGTAGAGTAGAGTAGAGTAGAGTAGAATTATTGGCCACGTGTGATTGGATATACAGGGAATTTAAGATTTTAAGAAATTAAGAATTTAAGAATTAAGAACTGAAGACTTCTTCAAACAAATGCAGATCCAAATATGCAGGAACTGGATAGAAAAACAAGTGTAAGAAGAACACTTATACATAGAGAAACTGATATAAATCAAGTCTGAAAAAAACTCACTTATTTCTTTTTGTTGCTAAGATTGTTTTAAAATTTAAGTGCCTGCCAAGATATCAAGAATTAATATATCTTTATTCGGATGCCTGCCTGTCCACACATACAATGTATATGTAATAGCTTTTAATTCAGTGGGAATTGCACTGCTTGGAACTTTTACTTTAAAAACAGCTAGTAAATAATTTAAATAAACCCCTTTCAGCAGTAATTAACTTCCCAAATAGTAATGCCAATAAATTAAAAAAAATCTGCTTAATATTCTGCTATCCTGCCGTTGTTCAAATAACAGATCCTTTGCCCCAACAACAGCAAATTGGCAAAAAAAAAAAAAAAAAAAAAAAAAACCCAAAACCCAGCACTCCTGGATGGCAGATTGACTTGCTCTTATGTGTCTGCGAGAAACAAGGAATTCAGCCAGAGAGAAAGCAATGCATTTGGGATAATCCCAGGAATATTTTTTTTGGCACCCATTGGTGGAAGCAAAGTTTACAATGTACAGTATCTGTGGAATGGGAAAGTATTTTTAATAAATTATCCTGATCTTGGAAATGTTGGCATTCCAAAGTGCCCTTGGCTTTTTGCACGCCCTGCCTCGCCTGAAGAGAAAAGGCACTTGAAAGAGCAAAAATGATGATGCCAAAAGCGACAATGGTTTCTCCATTGTTGCTTTTGGCACTTAAATAAACACTTAATCACTTGCAACACACCCCAAGCTACAAATAATAGGTAGATAAATGCTAGCAGGGAATTCTGGGAGCTGAAATCCACATATCTTAAAATTGTCAGTTTTGAGAAATAAATTGCTTTATAATGTATTCAGGCCCGAAATTGGTAAAGGTGATGGAATTGCAGATGCTACCCCACACCTTTTAGGCACATGACAGCCAATTCCTTTGGTTGTCAAAATCTGAAGCATTTCAAGTCATATGCAAAGGCTGGGTTGGCACGGTGTTTTGAGAGTCATGTTTTAGCATGCGTGGAGGCTGCCAGGTTGAGAAAGGTTGCTTTAACACCCATAGTATGCTGTTCTGTGTATGAATAGAAGTAGCCCTGAATGAATGGCCCAGTTACTGGCTGAGAAGCACTGTATATGTCAGGATGAGGCCTGTGTGCAAGGCATAGATCTATTTAGCAAAATATAATACCAATTAGGTCAGACCTAGCTCAAAAACAGTAACTTGCTAAGAGGGACCTTGGAATCCTAGTGGATGATCACTTGAATATGAGCCAGCAGTGTGTGTCAGCAACCAAAAAAGCTAATACAATCCTGGGTTGTATAAACAGAGGCATGGAATCAAAATCATATGAAGTATTAGTAACCACTTTATAAAGCCCTAGTAAGACCACACCTGGAATACTGCAACAAATTTTGGTCACACTACAAAAAAAGATGTTGAGACTTTGGAAAAAGTCGAGAAAAGAACAGCTAAGATGATGAAAGGCCTGGAGACTAAAACATATGAAGAACAGTTGCAGGATTTGGATTTTGCTAATCCAAAGAAAAGAAGAATTAGGGAGGGCATGATAGCAGTATTCCAATATTTGAGAGGCTGCCACAAAGAAGATAGAGTCAAATCAGTGGTGGAATTCAATTTTTTTTACTATCGGTTCTGTGGGCGTGGCTTGGTGGGTGTGGCTGGGGTGTGTGTCATGTGACTGGGTGAGCAGTTTCTGTAAGCAGGGCAATAAAGATTAGGCTAGAAACAACACCAGGATGTCTTTTTCCTGCCTTCCTTACAGGATTAACCCTGTAAAGTGAAAAAAAAAACCCAAAAGGAGATTTCTTCTAACAGCCGGTTCTCCCAACTGCTTAGAAAATTTATTACCGGTTATAGCGAACCTGCTAGAACTTGCTGAATTTCACCTCTGGGGTCAACTTATTCTCAAAGCACCTGAGGGCAGAACAAGAAGCAATGGTTGGAAACAAATCAAAGGAGAAGCAACCCTGGAATTTAGGAGAAACTTCCTAACAGTGAGGACATTTAACCAGTGGAACAGCTTGCCTCCAGGAATCATGAACGCTCCATCACTGGAGGTTTTTAAGAAGAGACTGGACAGTTACTTGTCTGAAATGGTACAGGTGGATCTCCTGCATGCGCAGGGGTCCATTCCAGCTCTATTCTACGCTACATAAAACAGTGGAGAAAATAGAAAGGATCTAAAGGAGAGATGCAGGTTAAGATCTCTCCAATGTTTAGAATGCTTAAACAATCCACACTCATCAAAGCACTGTTAATTCAAAGATGCAGGGCGTACAAACTAAGGAACATTCTTCTGTCTTTGCAGAGTTCTGGGTCTTCGTGCAAAGTGCGTAACAGCAGTCTCTGTTGGCAATGCATGGCATGTAGCTTTTGCCAGCCTGGGAGATTAACCTTGTTACTTCTGGAAATGACTCCAGGCAAAAGCTCAGTCTTCATGTGCACCTTTTTTACCCCTGGCATTTTACCCCTGTGAATAACAACTTCTGCTTCTTGCTTAGTTTGCAGCTGTAGGTTTACTCAACTCAATCTAGCAGCAACCCTCCAAATTTCTCTACTCGGCTTTCCCCAACTTTGCATTCTCTGACTGCACTGGAAAGGCTTACCTTGATCGATTCAGATGGACTTCTAGCCAACCCAAACAGAACCCTGAGCTATCCCAGGCCCAGGAGTATTAGTAACTGGAAGTGTCTCACCACAAAGGCTATGAGTCATTAGGAAAGGAACTCTTTACTGCACTTACTTGCTGATTGAAAAAAACATTAAGGCCCCCTTAGGTTCTCCCACTTTGATATGTAATAGACATTTTTTAAATTGGTTTCTGCAAGACTCGATCATCCTTCTCTGCTATTCATTAATGCAGCCCCCTTTCTTTTAACAGGGCTCTGTGCAAGCTTACAAAAAGCACATTTCCCTGAAGGAGGCAATGCATAATGCAGCTATTAAAGTAGATGCATCTTTTTTTTTTTTTTTGCAAGCTTGAGCAGAAACCTGGGGAGGGGAGGGGAGGGGAGGGGAGGGGTGTATTTTCACAAATGGCAGGGAGGAGGCAGGGTTGCAGAAGTTCCACATCATTTGCAAAATATGCACAGCCTTGTTCTAGGTTTTGACATTATTAGCTTTGGGGACTTCATTCTTGGCATTGCATTGAAGCCGACCCCTCAATCCTCCTCACCATCACCACCTACCTCAAAACCCAGAAAAACCAAAGAGGGAAGGGCAGGGCATTCTTCACTTGAGCTTAGGAAAATGCAAAAAAATAAAAATAAAGCATCCAAATCGTGTCTCACCACCCCCCAGCTGTGAACTGCTTCATTTGGGTCTTGTGAAAACTTAACATTCGCCATGGGAGTTGCTGCAGAATCAGCAACCCATCCTCTGTGCAGTTTCAAAAGCATAAAATGTGACCTCACAGCTTCCTTTCTGGAGAGGGAAGAGAGAGCTGGCAGGTATGAGGTGACCAGATTTTCCATCAATGGGGAAATGACCAGCTCCCACAGCCTCTAGTCCTTCTTCTGGAGAACTGTGTATTTGTGTGTTTCCTGCTGAACTGCAGAGGTTAGCAAGCTTAACTGCTGAAGACAAAGAAGATCATGAGGTCATGCAGGTGTTGAGTTGAATCAGGAACACAACAAAAACCACACGTGGAGGTAAATTTAGTAAAAGCTGTAAATGATTCCAATGGGTATTTTTAAGGCAGACAAGGGATGTATTAGCCTGACTATTTTCTTATCTCACTGCTATTTATACTCATAAGCTACAAATGTTTTCTCTCTCTCTTTAAAAGGATGGCTGGGTAGTAACACTAGATTTCTATTTAGAAATTTTGATTTTTTTTTTCAGGATCTTTTCCTTTTGCTTCCTCTGTTTTCCTCTGACCCTGATAAGGTAATTTGAAGGATAGGATGGTTAATTAACTATAGACTGCAGTATTAAATATTTGCATGATGCTTTTGTGTCATGCAGAGTTTAGGATGGAAGCACCCGTTAAGCAGTAGCATTTTCCTCATTTCCTGGCACAAATAGCACCATATAAACATCTATACTATATTACCTCTGCAATAATGCTGGTGCTCATGCTGGCTCCTGCCCAGCTCCTATTGACCACTTGGTTCTACTTCTAACCCATCCCATTTGGTCCCTCTTTTCCAGGGCTATTTTGCTTTTGATACATTGCCAAAAATGCCAGGCTGATAGGTCAGGTGGAGAAGGAACACAGGACAAAGAGGGAGAAGAGAGCTCTCTTGATGTACTATGAGACCGAGCGTGCACCCATTTCATCACATACTCTTAGGATTGAGAGTACAACTGCCCATAGGCGTCACTACATATCTATGCTGCAAAGGGGTCGATGGGTAAGCATAGGTTGCAGGTGGCTGCAGACAGGCCAATATGCACGCCTTGCAAATCCTAACTGCATGTGCTGATTGATTGAGCTAACTTCCTGTTTTGTGCTTTGCTATTTGAGTGCCACCTAGCCAGAATGCTACATTTGCAGAAATATAGAGGAAACCTCTATGCGACTGTCCTCAGACAACAGATGCACATATTCGCTGATGTGCAGTAGCAGAGAAGTCTGCTCAGCCCTTTACTCTGTCCCATCAACTTGTCAGGTTGTTAATCTTCCAGTGGATTAACACAGAGTTTCCAACCTTTCCAGCTTTGCAGACTGGCCCGGGGGTAGGGTGGGGGCAGGGAGGAATGGGGATGGTTCTATACAAGTGGCCATGAAGTATGTGTTTGTTCCAATAGAGCACATGTGCATATGCTCACCCATTGCTCATGCAAATGGAGATGTGTGCACATGCTTGCATTCTTACCAGCCGCTTTTGCAGCTCAGTTCCAAATGGCTCATAGCCCAGTAATGGACCACGGCTCGGGGGCTGGGGGAACCCTTGGATTAACAGATGCATGTTCAGACCAAACCCAAATGACCCATTACTAGCATAGAGGCAATCTTCATTCTAGGTCCTCATTGATTTGTCACTAAACTTGCTCCATCACATTTCAAATGGAGCAATGGCTGACAATCCTGGGTGCCAGGGGAGATGAAGCCAGAGGAATCTCCCAAATACAGCCCTGAAATCTTGCACTAAATGCTGTAAGGCCAGTCCCAGCCACTGGCCTAGTTGCTGAGGCAGAGCAAGGCTTGGTAACGAGGGAGAACAAGACCAGAGGAATGTACAATAACATGGCCATAAGAAACAGCTCACTGTGTTGTCTATTGTCTAGTATTTCTGTGTCCTTGTAGAGCCTTTCCCTACACAGAAAGTCTGGTTTTTCCCACTAATTTTCAAACGCCTGGATATTTCACAGCATTTCCCCTCTTCTTCTGAGAGTGGTCTTTCACTGATCTTTTTTCCCTAGAGACATTTCTCACTCTTCCCCCATTGCTTCACATGACTTTGTACCATATTCTTGCTGTGTCATCTCTTCTCTGTCTAGTATGAAGTCTAGATGAACAAACATTTCTTTTGCTTTCCTCCTCTCTCATCCAAAGAGCAATGTCTTACCTTCCAAACACCTGACCATCTTTTTCCAGGATTGGCATTGGGTTACCTTTAGAATAATCTTCCCTCCTTGAGGAAGGAAGATGAGAAGTAGAATGGCTTTCCAAGCAGAAACTCAGTCGCCATTTTCAATGAGCTTCAAGATGCTATGAGGTTCTTCTTTTTCCTTTCTGGGGAGAAGATGTGTGCTTTTTTTTTTTTTTTTTTTGAAACCATTACAGGACCTATGTCTCTATTCAAGGAGATCTTCAACATTATGTGTATTCAAGAAGATCTACAACATTAAAGGATCGATCAGTATAGAGCATGGCGACAGCTATCTGATTGGCTAACTTGGCTGAGTTTTTACAGTAATCACCCTGGCATTCCTTGCCCAGTGAAGTGCACAAATGCAGCCACGTCCATGTCTGGAGAGTGGTGAAAATACAGCCATCTCAAAACAATTGGTGTGCCGCCACTACTGTAATGTTAAACCAAGGTTTACCCATTTGGAAATGTTCAATTCCTATGAAATCTATCAGATAGATTTCTCAGACCTGGATTGCTTTGGACAACCATTTGTGTGAAATGATATGGAGTTTCTTCCTGCGTAAGCAGGGGGTTAGACTGGAAGACCCCCAAAGTCCCTTCTGTTATTCTGTTTCCCCACAAAAATAGTGCTGAGCTTTGTTGCCGCTTTCTGCCCGCTGTTTAACTCCCACTGAAGTTTGCCTTCTCCAATTAACTTTACTTTTGTGCTATTAAATGTTGCCAGGACTGGGTAGAAATGAAGGCAAACAATGCACAGTAGAAGGAAAAACAGCCCTTGTTGTATTTTGCCCTGAGGCCCCGAGAGACTCCCCCTCTCCCCCCCCTCCCCTCACACAGACTAAAAAAGAAACAAAACACAATCAGGAGAATTTTAAATTGTGGAGAACTGAATGTTTGGAAGGCATTTCCTTTTCTGAGGACATCTCCCCCTTCCGTGCCCCCATCTTTAAATCGGCAAGTTTACGTTGAAACCTTCCTCGTCCCCTGAAGGGTAAGACAAAAGGGCCCTTATGCTCAGCTGAGGTAAACAGCTCAGCAAGTCAAGCAGCTGGGTGAAGGAGGGCTTTGCCATCTGAAGGGGTCCATTATGGTTCCTCTTCCTCGGATGAATGGATGGACGAGAAAACAAGAGGCCTCTCTCCACACCTCTGTGCTATTGCCGTCTTCCAGCAACAGAGGGAACCTGTTTACTGGAAAGCATGAAGAAGTAGCACAATCCCTCCAGAAAATGTCCTGTAATTCCCAACCAGTGCCTAGGGTGCCGGGTTGGGGAGGGTTGGGGGGGGGGGGTTAGTCTGGGTTGGGTCAGTACCCAAGCTGGGGCCTTGAATTGTTTCCAAGGGAGATTATCATCTCAAGCAAGAAAATGGGGAAAGAAGGATTGGCAACATTTTATTTTTTAAACTTAGGAGTGGAGTAGATTAAAAAAAATTTGGTGCAACTGAAGGGGAGAGCTTTCTTTTTAGTTATTACAGTATTCTTGGTGGTAGCAGCAGCAGCAGCAGCAGCAGCAGCAGCTGTATGACTTATTTTAACTGAGTTAACAAGTTCTTTTCTACCAGTTCTGCTATCATTTTTCACCCCAACTAGTCGGTTTTCCTGATCACCTAGAGCCATTTTATTTACAGTTGCTATTATCTGATCATTGTTACTTTATGTTTCTTAATGTGGCCAAGTTTTATTTAACTACTTGTAAAACAGGCTGTACTTTGATCTTTCCAAAGTTATAATCAGATTTTACTATGATTTCTATTTGCTATCTCAATTTTTTTTCTCCATTTTATTTTTTGAACTGCTCAATGCCTGTAATAAAGCATTGCTATTACTGCCACTGGAGTGGACCAAATCCCTGGTTACAATTTTTTTTAAAGTTCACATAATTAAAGCAATTGCTTAACCATGGAGCTATTTTCCCACTGTGGACACACACAACCATGTGGATGCATGAAATAGGTATCTTCTGGTTCTTAAGCAGTAGAAAATTAGGTTGGTGCAAAATTCGCTACCCTGATTGCTAAGCTGGGTACTATGACATGAACAAAATGTAAAAGATACTAATTTTTACTGTTTTGATTGGGAAAAAGTTAAGGACAGAAAATTGGTGGTTTCTCTCAGCTTCGTTTCCCCTTCCATGAAATATGCAGCCAAGCTAACAATCTGTGAACTGATTGGGGTGAGGGTAGATACCGTAGGTGTTCAGAACAACGTATTTTGCTGCCTATCAAATTGTCTTAAATATCAGGTCAAGATACAGAGAGTGCTTGTGTCTAGGATCTGTCAGTCAGGTTCCTTCTGATCATGGATCTAGTGTGCCAAATCTGACAAGTACTTTTGGAAGTACCAGTCAGGTACTAAAACAGGCAGGTGTCTTTGTAGAATCCAGGTATCTGCTCTCTCCAGCAGCCCAGACCAAATTGACTATTGGAGGCTGGAGGGGTGATAAGGTGGCCCATGCATCTGGAAGGGAGGAAGTGTGTAACCACAGCAACCAAAAGCCCTGCAGGAACTGGGAAGCTCCAGAGTAATTAACCACGTTGTCAGAGAAACATCTCAGACCTCATTCATAGAACAAATTGTGATGTGACAAGAAAACACTCCTTTATAAGTGGACCTGATAAAAATGACTTTAAGCTGCCTTGGTTGGTGCTGGAGATGAAATGAAGACAACATTGTGAGGACAATTATATAGGATAATTATAAGGCATGTTTATGCTTTGGTTAGGGCAGGGGTGAGCAACTATGGTCCCTTTATGCCAGAGGTTGGATTCAACCAGTTTACACCTATTCGCTAGAACTGGTTGGTAACTTTCTAAGCAGTTCGGAGAACTGCTGGTTCGGCTGGCCATTAGAGCAGAGAACTGGTTGTTAAATTATTTGAATCCCACCACTGCTTTACACCTTGTGGACTTCAGCTCCCAGAATTCCTGAGCCAACCATGCTGAGCCCTGCTGGCTCAGGAATTCTGGGAGTTGAAGTCCATAGGTCATAAAAGGGCTATAGATGCCCACCCCTGGCTTAGGGAATATGAGGATGATCTTTAGTCAAACTATCCATTCTTACATAACAATTTACTTTCCCCATGCAAAGCAAACAGTTTGACCCTGAGTTGGCAGGTGATAAGTCAGTCCCACATTTGGTATCTTTCATCCCATCATGAATGTTCCCAAAATGAAATATGTAAAATTTGCTCATTATGCTATTGATTTATATTCATAAGATATAGGACAGTTCTCTTAAGATGTAAAGCAACTGCAGAGGTTCATTAGCTAGATTGGATGTACTGCATAACATATATCAAGATATACATTTTGCATATAAACGTTGCTTTAATCAAATTTGTGTTGCTAAAATCACCCTTTCCAGTTGTCTCATTATAAATTATCTAAAGAATATAAGCCTATGAAAGTGTAATTTGCAAAAAAAGAGAAAGTCACCCTAAACTGCTTTACATCATTTATTGAGCAGATTAAAGTGTGATGTGTACAATGAATCTCAAAAATTACAAAAGTTTCTGCCTTTTTTTTTTCTTTCCTGACCATTCCCCTAATTTTCTTTCTAAGGGAACCCCATTCTTCTCCCCCCTCCTTTTCCCCCTGGCAGTTGAGTTTTCTTTCAGTCAGGACTTTCAAAGCCAACCTTCAAAACTTCTCCTCTCACTTAGCTCAGCTCAGTTCTGGAACAGATGCCATAAACCAGGGTCTCCAAACTTGGCAACTTTAAGAGTTGAGAACTTCAACCAGCATGGCTGGTTGGGGAATTCTGGGAATTGAAGTCCACAAGTCTTAAAGTTGCCAAGTTAGAGATCTCTGCTGTAAGACTGTATGTAGAACCATTCTCCAAAGGAGGCCTTCCATTCCTCCTCGAGTAGGCAGAAAGCTAACATGAAGTGTGCTGAATCAATGTCCATCCCCATCATGCCAATGATGTTGCTGCAAGTTGTGTGAAGCAAAATGATTGGATTATCCTCTGGTTTTACTCCAGATGCTACCAGGGAATTTTATGCCAGTTGCTGAGATGAAGCTGGAACAGGGCAGATGGGATGTCTTTGAACAGTGAAGCCCTTTCTTTGAAGGCTCATGAAAGCTTAGCTCAAATGTGCTTTGTGTCCATGACTATGAAGGGAACTGAGCCTCCCCCCATCTCTCCCTCTCTCTCTCCGCCTCCCCCCCCCACATACAGTAATCATTAACATGCAAAGCACAAAAATACTCCCCAGAAAAGAGAGGAAAGGGCCCCTTTTGAGCATTATGTCATGGTAGCACAATTTCACCTCCGCACAAAATCTCTGTTCTCTCCTCATTCAAGGAGCTCGGCCTCACTCACTCATGGTTAAGATGAGGAAAGCCCACTCAACTTCACTTAGTTTCATTTAAGGGGCAGGGGTACGGTAGTAAACCTTCTGTTTGGAAGCCAGTCCTTCCCTCTTGTTTGACCCTGTTGGATAGTTTCTCTCCCTTCCTCCTTCCCTCCATCCATCCATCTCATCTCTTTCCCTCTTTCATGCTTATCCTATCCCTTTTCCTCCTCTTCTGATAGTAGCCACACTAAAAAACAAACAAACCAGTCAAGGCTGCCTGTGCTCTCCTTCTGCATGGAACTCTTTGCCCCATTGCTTGGTTTTTCTCCAGAGCGCAACTGATTGAGCCAGGAAGGCACCTCACAGTGGCCTCAGGACTGAGGTGCTGGAAGGAGAGGCTAGGTCTGCTGGAAGTGAAGTGGTGGTGGGTGGGGAGGGAATGAAGAGCTGAATGGCAGAGGAGAGACCATCCAGGAACCAGAGGAGAAGAAACCTCTGCTTCAGCATGAAATGATCAAGTAGTACCCAGTTGATCTTGCCTGACTTCTCCTCTGATAGAATTGGTGGCAAAATGAATTCTCTTTGCAACTGTCTCTGGGCACTCTTGGCTTCAGGGAAAACCCTCTTTTAACAGCATCACAGCTAAAGGCCAAGGGTGACTTAAGGTTGCCCTGCTCAGAATATGAGGACAAGATCAAGGCAATGTGATGGGGACCTGTCAGAAAAAAAGCAAAGCAGCATCAAGGCATGTCTGTGCTGTGGTAATTTGCAAGGGGGAAAGGCACTTAGCCATGTGCTCATGCTAAAAGCCTGACCCTCATCAGATCATACAGTGTTGCTAGGTCAACTCTACCGCCTTGCTAGCCTAAAAGCAAAGCTTTTTAATAACTAAAAGAGACCATTAGAACTGAGGTAGAGATCAGCCAGTTGGGAGGAGAAATATCGGAGTAATTGCTTAGGGCTGTGCCTCTGCTTTATTATCATGCAATCCCAATCTAAAGATTGTGGACTGGAAAAAGATCCTGTCCATCACTCCAGAATGTCCTTTCCTGGTACATTTCAGCCTCGGCTTTCAACAATGAATCTGTGTCTCTTGAAATAAAGATAAGAAGAGACAAGGGCTATTGCCAGATGCAAGAATCATCCTAATGCAACTTGGTAGCTGACCGTCACAGCAATCACCAGTCTTAAATCCGAGCATGGGAAATCCAGCTGCAATAACGGTGCCTCATTTCACTATCTCCTGCACTGGGCATCTGGATGGTGTTTCTGGAATTGCAGAAGAGCAGGATGAGGCTGCCAAAACTGTGGCATGAAGACAAGAAAAAGAAACTTGCTGGGAATGGGACTAAAATCCGAGTTGCCAGGCCATTCCAGTGATGCCGAAAACAGCAAATGAAGAAAAGGTCACCCTGACTGGTCTTCAGCGAGAACCTGCAATGACTTTCTACTCTCTCTCCCTGCACTGCATCCACCTACTAGTGTAGTACTACTGCACTACCTACTATGTTTTGGTCTCAGTACTAAGTTTATTTGGAAAATGTAAAAATGCAGATGCCTATAAGTATGCTGTGTCCGACAATGAGATTAATCATTGTTTTCAAAATTCAACATACATGTGCTCTTCATTGAATAAATAATAACACTCCAGATCTAACAACTGTTGATAAGAAAGACCAAAAAGTTTGAATAGTCAATGTTGCAATACCTGGAAACAGCAGAATAGAAGAGAAAGAACTGGAGAAAATCACAGAACACAAAGAACTGCAAATATAAGTTGAATGATTGTGGCAAAAGAAAACAAAGATTGTTCCAATAATAATAGATGCCTTGGGTGCAATCCCAAAACTTATGGAGAACTACTTGAATACCATTGGTATTGGGGGCTGGGGGGGAATCACCATTAGTGATTTGCAGGAGGCTGTTGTGGCCCAACAGCAGCCGGCTGAGCTGTTGGTGGAATCTGACAGCAATGAACACTATGGGACTGCCCTGGAGGCTGAGAAAGACTCTGGGGGGGTGTTCGAGGCTGTCCCTGATGTACATATGTGTAGGGCTGTGAGGACGAGGGAGCAGCTTCAAAAGCAGGACCAGAGAAGAAAATAGAATACAGATGGCTAATGATTGGCTCCTCCCGGAGAGCTTATAGGAGGAATGAAGGGAGGGGAATTTTGCAGGAAACAACAGTTTTAATAATTCAGCCTGTAGAACTAAGGAGAATCCATGAGTTGCTATCAAGCCTTGTTTTAATTGAGATAGCGTTCTGGATTCCCAGCCAAAGGGTTGCTTATCTCCCCATTAGTTGTGGCAGACAGCCAGGTTTGCTTCCATGTATTTGAGAGGCCTGGGACAGAACAGAGGCAGCTTTCTCTGGAACAGCTTACATCCTCCAGTGATATCTTTAATACATCAAACACAACATTCAGCAGTAGAGGAAGCCAGTGTAGCTATTGAATTGTTCATTCCCAAACCAGGTATCATCTCCTCTGCCTTGTCCTCAGAAATAACAAAGCATTATAACTAAAAAAGATGAAACAACATAAAGAACCACCGAGCATCTCTAGCAGCATAAAAACCAACTGAATAAGGTTGCCTGTGTTGAAGCTTGTTCCAAAGAAACAGCAAACACAAGTATTAAAAGATGCCAACTTCGTAATATCAAACACAAACACCAGCTCACTGCAAGAAACAAACCAACTAATGTACAGCATGGCTGCAGTTATAACTGAATACTTTGGATGTAAAATCAACAAAGAAGAAAAAATGTCAAAGGGTGTACCACCAACATGGGAAATCAGGCTGGAAAATAAGATCAGCATGTTAAGATTAGAAGCAAGCAAGCTAGAACAGTAAAAAAAAGAAAAAAGATTGAAGAATTAGAAGGGCAAAAAATATCTGATCAAGAAATATCACCTAGAAACAAGAAAGATTAAAGAAGCAATGAAAATAATAATGCAGCAAATAATAGTTAAAGCCAAGAAGATAAGCAGATACGAAGTTCAACTGCACACTACCTTCAATTTCAGTTGAAACTGAAATGTTTCTACCAATCCATCACTGGAGACAGTACAATGAACCAGCAAACAGCTGACAAGGAAAGCAAAGTGCGCTTTGGGCACAGCTATGGACAAACCAAAGAAATGCCACAAGTACACAGCTTGGCTAAAGAAGGTGGATAAGAATAGAAAAAGAAGCTGAAACGAAAGAAGTTGTTATAATAGCAGAAATTGTGAAGAAAAGGGCAAGGAAGATCAAGAATTGGTCAGCATCTGATGAAGATGAACTGCATGATTTTTTTGGTTGAAATATCTGACTGGTCTACACCTATTCATTGACAAGCATTTAACAACATACTGCAAGGAAGTGAAATTGAAGATTAGTTAACATGTGGCAAAACCTACCTGATATTGGAAAAAAACCAATGAAAACTGAAAGAATCAAGATGCCCTATGGAAACAATATCAGGAGTCTGGATGAAGATCACTACAAATAATTTAGCATCCTTCAAGCTGACAACATCAAGCACACTGAAGTTAAGAAGAAAGTTAGAAGTGAATATATTATGAGACTGAAGAAGATCATAAAGTCCAAACTCAGTGGAGGAAACATCATCAAAGCAATTAACACTTGGGCCATTTCATTCATTAGAAATATGGGTGGAATAATGAAATGGGCTCAAGCAGAATTAGAAGCCCAGGATAAGAAGGCTAGAAAAATAATGATAATGAACCATGCCCTTCATTGACACAGCAACATTGAAAGACTCTTTTTACCAAGGATCATAGTGGGCAGGGAATGTAGCAACTATACCAGACAGTTGAAAAAGGAAAAAGCTCATTGGAAGAATATCTGAAAGACAGTGAGGTAGATGCACTGAAAAGAAAAGAGACATGACAAAGCAAAGTATTACATGACCAGTATACAAAAACAAACTTAACAGGCAAAGCAGATAACAAGATGTGACAAAAGACAGAAGAGCTAATTGTGGTTGCACAAGCCTTAAGAACAAATGCGTAAGGAGCCAGAATTAAGAAGACGGCAACAGAAAGCAAACACCACCTCTGCAAAGAAGCTGAAGAAACAGTGGATCACTATTCAGCTGCTGCAAGATCACATAGACTGACTACAAACAATGGCACGATAAAGTAGCAACAATGCTCCTTTGGAATATCTGCAAGAAATACCATTTGCTTACATTATGAAATCATGGGACCACAAAATAGACAAAATAATAGAAAATGAAGATTTTGATAGCAGTGAAATGAAGATTTTGATAGCAATGTTTCAATATCTCAGGGGCTGCCACAAAGAAGAGGGGGTCAAGCTGTTCTCCAAAGCACCTGAGGGCAGGACAAGAAGCAATGGGTGGAAACTAATCAAGGAGAGAAGCAACTAAGAACTAAGGAAGAATTTCCTGTCAGTTAGAACAATTAATCAGTGGAACAACTTGCCTCCAGAAGTTGTAAATACTTCAACACTGTTTGTTTTAAAGAAGAGATTGGATAACCATTTGTCTAAAATGGTATAGGGTTTCCGGCCCAAGCAGGGGGTTGGACTAGAAGACCTCCAAGGTCCCTTCCAATTCTGTTATTCTATTCTATTCTATTCTGTTCTATTCTA
>JAEANM010002324.1:0-23334 GCA_017656035.1 Myanophis thanlyinensis | reverse complement strand
ACACACACACACACACACGGGTATATATGTGTAATGTGATATGACCCAAGATTTCTGTTGCTAAGTGAGACATTTGTTAAGTGAATTTTGTCCCTTTCTTGCCACATTCGTTAAGTGAATCACTGCAGCTGTTAAGTTAGTAAACACGGCTGTTCACTGAATCTGGCTTCTCCATTGACTTTGCTTCTCAGAAGGTTGCAAAAGGTGATCACATGACCCTGAGACACTGCAAGTGTCATAAATACATGTCAGTTGCCTGGTGATCTAATTTTGATCATGTGACCATGGGGATTCTGCAATGGTTGTAAGTGTGAGACATGGTCATAGGCCACTTTTTCCAGTGTTGTTGTGACTTCTAACAGTCACTAAACAAAGTTGTAAATCGAGGACTACGTATACAGGAGTCCTGTAAGCAGTAGCATTCACTAACCTGAATTGTAATTCAAATAATCTGAAACAAGACTTTGGAACTAAAAAAAAAAAAAATTATTCCATCAATGATAAACACGTTCAGAAAAACACGCTCAGGGAATTTTATTTTTTTCTGGGTGCCAAATTTTTGCTTTTCAGTTGCTTTCGGAACAAATCTGCTTCCCTCTCCAATGACTTAATATTAAATAAAAGCAAAGCCATGATCTCAGTATAATATGTGATGATTCACTCTAGCTTCCAATGCAAAAGAAAAGCATACCTGATGCCCAATATCAATTTTTGTGAAACTGAAAGTACTCAAATGGCTGTTTGCTCCTTTCACTGCAGGCTCTATTGTTTCACGGAAAAGCTTCTCGATAAACTGGCAAATGAAAGGCCACATATGTTTCACTGTCTGCAAAAGGAAAAGAATTTTTCAAAATAAATTTTCAGTGTTAAGCCATGATCATGCTATTAGCCCCGTTTCATTAAAAATGTGAATTTCTGCATGGTTAGCCATTTATACCACTTTATCTTAGCAGCCCCTTAATTTTTGTGGCCTCTGAATGCTACTTCATCACCCTATAGTATTTTACCGTATATACTCATCTGACCCTGAGATGAGAGGCATGTAAATTTAATAAATGATAACATTATGATTGTGTAAAGATAATCTCAGTGTGACTGTGGTGAGAGTGTTGGATTATCTCCCTGGGTTCATTAGATACCGGTAAATATTTCAATAAAGGTTATTCTCAAAATTTGCCAGGTGTTCTCCATAGATTACTTCTATCAGCTGAGGTAATTTTTTAAATCTCTAGCTGAACTTCACTATATTTTACACTGCTTCATGCTTGAGAAAACAATTATACTGGAATAGAATTCTTACTGAATATTGATTTACATTCACATCCAATCACGATAAAAAAGAGGGACAATAAGATGTCCAATGTGAGATGTGAATTCAAGTATGCAGACATGTTGCGCTCTTATTTCCACATCATTTTCTATTATGTGACTTTCTGAGTGTCCCCAGGCTTGAAGCTAACATATTATTTTGCAAATCTTGAGTTGCCCTAATCAAAATACCGCCTTATTAATTTTTTTCTGTCTCATTATCTTTATAAATAAATAAATAGATGTAGTTACTAAGGGTAATGTGACACCACATAATCGAATTATCACTTTTTCTTTTAAAAATCCCACTTGTATATAAAAAGCTAGCAAACATTATATTACAAATACAATTTCAAAAATATGAACTTTTTTTCTATTTTGTACAACTGCTATCTAACTTTCAAGCTCAACAAAACAGCCTTTGGATCTTTTAGAAGATTCAAAACATATAATAAAAGCACACTAAGTAAGTATTTTGCAATAAAGACAACATTGCATACTTTTATAAACTCTTCTAAACAGTAAGAACATCCATTTACCTTATTTAGCCACTCTGCTCTTTCAGTATCTGGAAAATGGACCTGGAGTTAAAAACAAAAATTTACAAAAATCTTTGAAAAAGAAATCACAATGACCAGGAAAGAAAATGAAGGAATTTGAAAATAGGAAACGGCTTCAAATATATTAGTAGCCATGGATTACAAATTTCCCATCTAGGAGTGGTTGAATGGAAAATATAACCATGTTAATTCTGAATAAATAAGATGCATCTGATTTTAGCATTAATTTATATATATAGAAGATATAATTCAGATGCTAAACCTGTGTTTCTCAAACCATAATCGAAACAACTATGTAAGTCTTCCCCCCCAGGAATAAAACTAATAATTTCATAGGTGCGAGGCCAGGGAAAGAGATAAAGATGCTGTTTTAATAATTAGTTTTTAATCTATATATTGCACAGACTCACAAACTTTGCTGAAAACCAATGGTCCTTTGCACAAACAATTAAGGAGCAAAACCCAGAGTGAGTTTTGATAATCCTCCTACTTGCCTGCCCAAGCCTACTTAAAATACTGTACATCAGTAAACCACAGTTTGAAAACCCTTTACTAAAGTATTGACTTGATTTATTGAAAAGGTATTTTCATCACTATAATTGGTCCATACAGGAAAACCAGAAATCATTTTCATACCTTGCCTCTTTCTTAAATTTATATAATTTTATATTACTTGTAGTCCTCTACTCACAACAATTGGGAGCAGAATTTCTGTTGCTAAGCAAGGTGATTGTTAAGCGAGTCATGTCCTCTTTTATGACCTCTCTTGCCGTAAATTCACAGTAAAGTGAATCATTACAGTTAATGAATCACACTGTTGGTAAGCGAATTCAGTTTCCCCCATTGGCTCTGTTTGTCAGAAGCCATATGACTAAATGGTGACATATCACTTTAGGATGCTGTAAACATATACCAGTTGCTAAGCAACTGAATTTTGTTCATGTGACTGCAGAGATGCTACAACAGTTGAAAGTGTGAGGACCAGTTACAAATTATTATTTTTCAATGCTGTTGTAACTTCAAATAGTCACTAAATGAATGATTATTAAGTGGAGGGCTATCTACATCCTCAGAAAAATTCAACTATACAGAAAGTTCAACCATATGGAAAGTTTGACTAGTGATCTTCTAAATAGTACATCTTCAAACAATATAAAAGCATATTATATATTATA
Organism: Myanophis thanlyinensis; assembly: GCA_017656035.1. Lineage (NCBI taxonomy): Eukaryota > Metazoa > Chordata > Lepidosauria > Squamata > Homalopsidae > Myanophis > Myanophis thanlyinensis. The sequence goes on along the minus strand of JAEANM010002324.1, from coordinate 20,291 downwards.
TGCTAACCACAATATTTTGATACTCATCACAAGAAATCAGGGTGGGTTTGATTTAAATTAAGTTGATTTAAATCACGATTTAAATCACGATTTAAATCACTGGTAAAGGCTTAATTTAAATCAACTTGATTTAAATCATAATTTTTAAAGAGCAACTGTCATCTCTGTCCCACAGAAGCTCCTCCTCTCATCCGCTGTTGACTCACCGACAGTCCCAGTGTTGCAGAATATACAGCCTCGTGCTACATAACTGAACTCCATTTCATGCTGGATAAACTAAATTATTAATGTATCTTAAATAGAAAACTACCTTTAGATAGATTTTTACTTCAAAAGTATTTTATTGAAATAAATTTGATAAAAATAAAAAAAATCTGATTTAAATAAAAAAAATCTGATTTAATTTTTTTTTTTTAAATCATTGATTTTTATCTACCCTGAAAGAAATTATGATTTGCTAACCACAAAGAAAGGCATCTGGATGAGTGAGAAAGTCTTTGTTTATTGGCCTCAGATGGCGATAGGAAAACAACAAATAAGGGAAGTGGAGGGGAGGAGATGAGAAAGTAAGAGGGAAGGAGAGGGAAGTGGTGTGGGTGGGGTGGGTAGGGGAGGAGAGAAGGAAAGAAATGGTAGGAGAGGGAAGTGGAGAGGAGGAAGTAGAGTGGAGTGAAGTGGGGTGGAAGAGAGGAGAGGAGAGGAGAAGGAAAGAGATGGAAGAAGAGGAAAATAGAGAAGGGAAAGGAGAGAGGGGAGGAGAGGAGAGGAGGGAAAGAGATGAAAGGAGAGGGAAGAAGAGAGGAGAAGGGAGAGAAGGAGGTGGAGTGGAATGGGATGGGGTGGAGGAAAGGAGAAGGAATAAGAGGAGAGGAATTCCCATTTAATGAACTTTTCATTAAAGTATTACTTAACCAAAATGTTACTACTGAAACACCAATAAAAAGAAACTGGACAGTAAAATGATGGCATAGAAATTAGCAACCCACTTCTAAATTGTTGCCAAGAAAACAGTAAGCATACATCTATATAGTTAGCAGAATTAATATGCAACTTTTCTTTGAAGGATTGTATGAACAGAACCATTATATATATTAACATAATATTTGATTTAAAATGCACTAAATAAAAATTCCTTGTGTGTCCAAACACATTTGGCCAATAAAGAATTCTATTTTATTCTATTCCCTAAAATTATTCAGAGTGTTAAAGAACTATAAATATAGGTAATCCTTGACTTACAACCACAACTGAGCCCAAAATTTCTATTGCTAAGCGAGACAGTTTGCCCCAGTTCACAACCTTCGTCACCACAGTTGCTAAGTGAATTGCTGCAATTGTTAAATTAGCAGCATGGCTGTTAAGTGAATCTGCTTCTACACTGACTTTGCTTTGAAGCCCTGAAGATTGCAAAAGGGGAATCGTGTGACGCCTGGAAGTGGCAAACATCATAACTATGAATCAGTTGCCAATTTGATCAATTTTAAATTTGATCGATTTTAAATTTACGACCAATGGTCGTGAATATGAAAAACAGTCGTAAGTATGAAACGCAGTCATAAGTAATTTTTTTTCAATGCCATTGTAATTTTGAACAGTCACTAAATGAATATTTGTAGGTCAAGGACTATCTTTCATTGGGAAGGCATCTTTCAACCCTTCCCTACTCCCATCGCAATTCTTCCATATTTCCATCGCAATAGCTGAAGCATTTACCCCTAGCTAAAAACTACTCTACACCAACAACGCCCTTAAACTATACCTAACCAGCCTTAAAGCTGGACTAACCGGTTCAGATCCTTAAGCTGATAGTTTACCAGCATTCTGGAGATGAACTTTTATGACTTAATTGACACGCAGTAATGGCATTTTTATTGATGCTGCTGGTTCACCGCAGGGGGGAAAAACCCATAAAAACCGATGACTGACCCACAGCAAGCGGTTTTTAAAATGGCTTGCATATAGATTTTTTTGTTTGTTTCAAACTCGCAACACCCTGGCTAAAAGGGTTAATGGTTATTTTTAATGTGCTTAAGTACATGAGAACCATCAATAATACATATTGGATGCTTCTAAGTATTATTATACAATATTTTATTTATATAGAATTCAAATACAAGGGTTCAGACAAATCTGATGGACCTGGCAGATTTAAGCAATGTACAACTCACATTCAGATCTATTCAACCCAGCCCTGGAAAATTAAAACTTTATTTTTGGGTCCAAATATACTCATGTTTTGGTATCTCACTGACAAAAAAGAGTAAGTTCTATATTGTAAGATTATAAGCATCTACGAAACAACTGGCATATAGAAATCCCTGTGACAAATAGACATTTTCTACAATGCATAGTCATTTTTTTCTATCTATTTGTAACTGTTGTGACAGGTCAAACTGCCAGTGTCAAACTGGCCTTGAGGTTGCGGTTGGCATAGTAAAAGACAAACATGCATTTTCACTCTTTCAGGATTTAACACATTTAAGAAAGCCTCTACTCAGAAGCCAACAAAAACAATTCCCTTAAATACCACTGTTGAATTTACTGAAAATTGTTTTTAAAGAAAATGATTGCTTTAAAGTGTGTTTTTTTTTAAAGGAAGTTTTGTAATAGCATTATTTCTATACTTCATCTTCCCATTTTTCCATCAACATTTGAAACCATTTATTTTTTATTACAAACTACTATTAGCACCATCTTAGCGGGGGTTAAAATATTTTAATAATCAAATGTTTTACAACTGAGTTATGCAGATCATCATAGTTTATTTATTAATTTACTTCCCTATTGCTGTCTATCTCATATGAGTACTCTAGGTGGCTTACAACAATCCATAAAAAACATAAATGACCACCCTAGAGCAGGTAGGGAGTAGTAATAGTAGTAATAGTCCTGCAAGTTTCACCCTCTCCCCCACCATAAAAAAGGTTAGTATTTTAAACATCTATTTTTATCAATACATTCTTTGCAATTACGTTTGATCTTCTGCATCCTTGAATTGCATAAGGTTCCTTGAGCTTTCTTTTAAAAAGAACCACAGCATAACATTTAAATTAAAAATTAAATTTGTGTTCTATATTGTGCAATTTATTCTCCAAGTAAACTACAGACTCTCAGTTTATAATACATTTCTAGTACAAGCTAAAATAATTAACGTTGCTCTGGAGTACACTGCAATGGAATTATTAGATAATGCTTCCTTTATATGATTCTGACTTAAGGGGAAAATAGGGAAAAAAAACTTCTTAATATATTCAATAGAAAACGAAGTAATTATATTGCATCCTTATAAAAAGATCACCGTTATAAGCCATTTCATTGCCTGAGCTTGCTAAAATAAAGTATATTCCATTATTCTGCAAGTGAGCCATCTCCTTGACCAGAATTTACTTAAATCGTTTTTAGAAGCCGAACAAATGTAAAGGCATATGGTTTAGACTAGAGAGAAATTCAATACCTATTTATTTCCAAGCATATGGAAAGTTTAGCTTTCAAAAAGCCTTAGTCATTATGCAATAATTAATTCTGAATCCTAGCCTGAATGTTAAAGAGATTCATTAATAATATTGATAGAACAAAATCATTTCAGCAACTAAAACAAGTATTTTAAATGAAAGGAAAAAGCAGCTGGTATTTTCTGAAAGCAGGTATGAAGACTGAAAGTAAGTAAAAATGTTATCAATTCATACACCAATGCCTCCTCTGGAGATGTAAGTAAGGTCTTGTTTTTTAAGATCAAATTTGAGAAAGCCCGTTTATTTCATACAGTGCAACATTGCAGTGTGTATACAGAAACAGAAAAGTCTGGATATATCAAGCAACAGAAACCTAGCTTTTAGTTATCTGAAATGTAGCCAGTGTAGATATATTTTTCTAATGCAATGAAAAGGCAAAGATTTTTCATTATTCAAGTTGGTTCGCTTTTCATTTACTCACAAATGAATTAACTACATGGTGACCAACGTTGTTGTTGTTTTTTGAAGACAACTTAATTCATGACACTACCCTTTGTACAACATAAGAGGAAAATAAATGTAAGCAAGGAAAATGTCACAATTGTTTAGAACGGTCTCTAGCAAGTGAATGCCACACTCTAGCAAGATTTTTATGCACTAGTTCTGTTGAGAAGACCAAATTTCTAAAGACAGTTGCTGATGTTTATCATCCTTATTTATGATCGTAGATTTTTGATTAGTACTTAGAGTGCAGTTTTGCAGTATTCATTTTAAATGTACAAAGCTTCCTAATGCCAAATCACTTTTTGCCTTCACATGACTGCTAGTAGATTTACAAGAATATACAGTGGATCTGCCCATCAAGCAGCCTTTTTTTAAACTCACTTTTTTTTAAACTAGTAACTTTACAGTGGCTGCTACCATGAAAGACGTGCTTATTAAAAACTTCCAAGCTTCACCCAGCTCCTGTTTGCACGGCTCTAATAGCCACGGAAGAAGCTAATTGGCAATCCAAAATATTTCTTTGCAGCCACAAAGATTTTTAATTTATCTATGTGGCCCTTGTTCCTTGATGAATTGTGCAGGCCTAATATACAGGTAGTCCTTGATTTACGACTGATCACGAAGTTATGAAGGACTTCCCAAAAGTACTACAGTATTTCGAAGTTCTCACCCCACGCAGTCATGTATCTGCATTTTGGCTGTTCAGCAAACGGCCCACATTTAGATCATTTTTTTGGCAAAAAAAAAAAAAAAAGCCCCACAGTGAACAATGAGTTTGCTTAATGACAGCCACAAAAATGGTCATAAAACCATTGCACGGATGACCTGCTTTATGGCCACAACTAAAATAGACAGGCTCCATTATGAGGACTACCTACAAAGAAAGCATGGCTCAGAGGTCAAACACTTTTGGGATTTGAGACCTGAACCCCAAACGGGGTGAGCTCCCGTTACTCATCTCAGCTCCTGCTCACCCAGCATGTAAATACAAGTAGATCAATAGATTCCACTTTAGTGGGAAGGTAACAGTAACAATATAGCCATGCTGGCACATGACCATAGAAATTGTCTTTGGAAATGCTGGCTGTCTCAGCTAAGAAATGGAGAAGATCACCATGCCTCAGAGTGGGACGCAACTGAAAGGAAAATCTTTAACTTTTTACTATTGATCAGGGCCATTTCTAACTTTATCTAGTCAAAGTGTAGTTATGTGAAGTGATCTTCAACATGGTTATTTACTCTTTCAAGACTCAATGTGTGTATGTTTACAAACAAATTCCTAAGAGCAATTTTACATTCTACATTTTCTATCAATAGCAATGCTTATTTTTGTGAGCAATATCCGCTTTGCATGCATATTTTAGGAATGTAATGACTAAATTCATCTGCCTCAATCTCTTCACTAAAGGAGGGATTATTACCCAGATTGTTACATTTTAAGGGTATCAGATTTCATTAAACAAATGGCAGTACAATATTTAAATTAGTGCCACAATAAATTTTGGGTCACTTTACCAGATTTTTAAATCTGCTGCTAGTGTGCAGCTCATTGTATCTAGGAAAAAGAGGTACTGCTAATTTTCAAAAGTGGAAATTCCCCTCTAACAAGACAATGTAGCAACAACTCAGGTGGATTTTTTCCCCCAATATTTTATTTTTCCTCCACTATTCTCACACTCCAAATCACTATTGATGTAAATCTTCTACAAATCATTCCAATTTTCATCAGAACAGTCCCTATGCAAATCGAACATTGCTTTCTGAAAATTATCCCATGCAAATTGCCATGCGAAACAAAAATAAAAAGGGAATAAAGCATGAGACAATATTTCTTTTAATGCCTGCCAGGACTGAGTTAGCCCTAACAGCAGCTATTTTATATTACTGCTTTATGTTCAGATTGTTGTCAATGTCTACAACAAAGTCTTTATTCCACTTTTATCTGGCACTGAGGAGGCTACATACACCTGTATACCTGTTGTGTGCGGTTCAATGGTTCCTACTGTATTTCTAATAAACACTATGTATCTACTATATTTCCAAAAAGATACAATTTGAACAAGTTCAGAGGAAAGCAACAAAAATGATACAGGAGCCCCACTCCAATGGACTAGCCCGTACCACCTGTGCCAGCAAAAGAGGCCTGCTATAGACCTCACCTGCTAAAGAATTAAGGTAGATTGGGTCAAAGAGAATAACTTTTTCTGCTGTGGCCCGGGCCCTGTGAAACATTATACCACTAAAGGTGATAACTTTTTTGGCCTTCTGGGAGGGAATTAAAAGTTGGTCCTACTAGCTTGGGGCCATGAGTAGGGGAGGTGCTCATTGCTGAAGGTGGTTGATGGGGTTAAGAAGATCTCATCTCCATTATGCCCTTGGTTTTTTTTTACATAGTTTAAAATTTTAATGTGCATACTTTTAAAACTGTAATCGCTTCTCTATTTACCTTTTTATGTACTATAAGCCCCCCAGAGTTCCCCTATTGGGGAGATGGGCAATGTATCAAACAAACAAACAAATGAATTTGGAACATGCCTCATGCAGGCAGGCTGAAGTAATGTTGGATGTTTATCTGGAAAATGAAGACTGAGGAAAACCTCTCAGTGTTCAGTTATAACTTAATAGCCTAACATTTTAGTTTTCTATCTAAGAGCTAACCATGGTTTAGTTAAGCGCTGGTACCTGCTGTAAACCAGGGAGCAGAATCAATTATGTGCCATCAAGTAGTGTAAACTCTTAACAATGCACGGATAGATCTTTTCCATAATTATCTATTCCCAACCTGGTCTTCAGATTTTCAGTCATCCATTGTCACTACCATAGCCTGGTTGTTCTCTTTCCTTCCACTTTTTGCTGAATTGTGTACCAATCACACTTAACTATCACTTCACAGTGCTCTACAGCCTTCTCTAAGTGGTTTACAGAATCAGCATATTGCCTCCAACAATCTGGGTCCTCAGAAGAGTGGAAGTTTAAGTCAGGTTGAGCTGGTCAGAATTGAATTATTGGAGTAAGCAATGAATAGACTACTCAACATATCTAGCTCTTTACATATGCATAATGTTATCATTTCTACATTGAGGGAGAGTTGCACTAATTGTTCTATGACCCATTTCCTTCCTTTCTTGGCTATTCATGGTATTCTTGGGAGTCTTTTCCAACACCAAAGTTCAAAACTATCAATATATTGTTGTTAGATCCTTCAGTGAAATTATATTTTCCTCTTACTATTTCCAACTTTGGCATCCCTTCTTTGTTTCTTATATCCTGAGAATTGATCTCCTGAGATGTCTAATTCTGTATTAATTTGCTGAAGTCTAAGATTTCAATATGTAATTGATTTTCATCTTTTATTGACCTTTCCCATGTTCATGTTTATTAGATTTTATATTCATACTGTGATTCTTTCTCTGCAGTTTCATGGCAACATCAGTAACTCAATGTCCTAAAGTCTTTAATCTAGCCATGCCATAATCACCCTTATGTTTTCTGTGCAGTATGAATGATGCTATTGCCACTATCACTAAAGTGATAATCCCTCTCCAACAGATAATCCTCGATTTATATCCACAAACAGGGCTGGAATATTGATCACTAAATGGTGTAGTTGGAGTCATGACATGATTGGACTAAATTTTCCAACCATTTTTACGCTGGTTAAGAGAATCATGTGGTTATTAGCCTAATCATATAGTCATTAAGTGAATCTTACTTCCCCAGTTGACTTTGCATGTTGGAAGCTGGCTGGGAAGACCGCAAATCATGACATGACTGCAGGTGCTGCAACCGTTGTAAATGCAAGATAGTTGGAAGGCACCAAAACTGCAATCACTTGATGTCAGATGGTGTGCTGGTAGTACCTTTGAAGATAGGTCATATATAACTTTTTAGGAGACTGTCGTAACTTTGAACCATCATTAAACCAACGGTTATAAGTCAAGGATTACCTGTATCTTTCTAGATCACTGCTATTTAACATAGGCACTGCTTCTTTATATTGCCATATCATATATATATGGCTCAGAAGCTGAATTGAACCTGTTTTTGATTATAACTATATCATCCTGGGTGCACTCCCAGCTTTCTTCACTTACCTCTCCAACAAACACCTTCTCTTCCTGCCATCCTTGCTAAACTGAGGCAGCACAACATTGCTTTTGGGAATAGGTAGAGGGAGAATAATACTAATTGAAAAATGCATTGCACCAGCCCTGCTCAAATGCTACCCTTTTCTTCCCTTCACATCATTTCTCTTTTTGGATTCATAAGCCAAGGACAGGATTCAACTCTTTCTCCCCATTAATCTATATGCTACTAAATCTCTCAGCATTATCTGTAACCTTCAGTTACTCAAAACAGTGGATTCTACAGCAACCACTTTTGAATCAAGCTACTGCAAATGTGCTAATTTAAAGAATGTGTCCAAAATCTAAGAATTGAATTGAAATTTCAAGGACCTTTAGACAACTTCTATTCCAAAAGCTTGTAGCCACTGTAGTACTGCAACAACTGGTCATGTGATCATAGATTCAAATGTTCCCTGTCAGTTTCCCAGAAAAGTCAATGGAAAGCTGACAGAAATTGGAAGTCACTCTGCCCACACTGTTTTTTGTCCATCAATGGTCATTCTGTTTATTTTTTAACTTAAGTAAATATTGACAAAGTAAGTCCCAATGGATAGAAGGTTGTCAGGTTATATACAAACTGCTCTAACAGCTTTGTTTGAATAAAAAGTTTGATAATGGTCCTTTTTGGAGTTTTTATGTATAATTAATATGAAGAAAAGTACATTGAATTTGACCTAAAAATACAACTAGGTTATATATTCCAAGTTATTTTTATTTTTTGGTTTTCCAGAAATTTTGTCAAAACACTGTTTTCTTTTGCCATGCATAAAAATAGAAATACATTATAGGTTGCAAACAATGTGACAATTACATAACTCAATGTTCTGCTTTAACAGTTCCTCAAGGCATTCAGTTTGACAATATCACACATCTTAACATCTCATACTAACTGTACGCTACATAAAGAGTGCACAAATAAACATAATTAAAATGTATTTGCATATTTATATCTTTGAGTATTTGAGCTCTTCTGGCATTAGTTTCGGAGATAGTAGTTAAACCTGTTCTCATGTATGCTGTTAATTTTTTTAAATTAATATGCTAAGGGATTATTAATATCTATTATTAATAGATTATGTTTACTCAGCTGATCTTCAAATACAGAGCCCTTCTCAATGTAATACTTTCAAGCCACAGATTACTAATTTTGTATGCACTGATTATATTTCTCTAACCTAAAGTTAATACCTAACATCTCTCCTTATTAAAAGACATTATTATAAAAGACATTCCTCTCAGTGCGGTCTCATAATCTGTCCAGATTAGACTGCAACCTTATTCTGTCATCCTAAATGCTGGTCAGATTCCTCCAATTATAGCTCATCTATTAATTTGATATCAATCCCAATAACTACACCATTACATTAATAAACATGTTGACTTGTGACTCCAAGACACATTTCCTTGAGAGGTTATTAGTTAACACTCTCCAATTTGAGATAGAGCAAATAATTCTAAATGCACTTAGTCCGCCAATCATGTATAATACTATCCAAATTATATTTAACAGCTTGTTGATAAAATATTATTTGAAATTTTGACTGAAATGAAATAGATTATATACATGGCGTTGTCCTACTCCATTACCATAATTATCTTACCAAAGAAGACGACATTTTTCTTATATGACCTATTTTTGACAAAGCCATTATGACACTTAGCAATCAAAGCACTATTTACAAGTTTATAAATGGCCTACTTATTATCTGCTCTACTGTAACATCTTGCCAGATATTAATGTTAGGCTAGGCTGACTGGTCAATAATTACTGAAATCTGTTTTTTGAAGAAGGGGACCATATTTTCTCTTCACGAGTCCTCTAATATGCAAAGATTGACAGCAATCCTCTCAAGACTGGGAACTTGAAGACATTCAAAATGGCTTCTTTACCACATCTTTACTGAGGTAAATCCTCCCTCTGAATATTCATTTGAAATCTGTTACTAAATCATGAATTAGCAAAGACCCCACCTCTTCCTATGTACTTAAGGTTCCTCTCCTCCCATCTTTTAATGGTATTTATTGTTAATTAATATTTCACTTAATTAAGTGAATAAATGAATAAATAAATATATATCCTTTGGATGCAGAAGCAAAACAGCTGCTGACTTCCTTTGCCTTTTAGATTTGGTCATCTGTCAAGATTTCTCTACTTGGACTGTAGATTTCTCTTCTCATTTGAAATGAATTGTTTCTTTTGCCTTTCTCTTGCTGTTGAATTATTTTGAAGAAACCTTCCTTGTGAGCCTGAGGCTATTTTCTGCCTTTGCCTTCCTAACCTCATTGCTACATTTCTGAGCTTTCTTGGCTGTTTGCCTTACCTTCCATTTCATATAAGCATATATCTTCAGTCTCAGCTCCTTCATAAGCTGCTTATTTAACCACTGATTTGTTTTTAATGTCTCTTTGTTTTCTTCCTCACTGATACATTTGAGATTCACTATCTTTTTTAAGAAAGCCCAGTCAACTACAACTTTTGCCTACCTTTAAGGTTTTCAAACCTTTTAGGTTATTAAAATCACACTGTCTAAAGACCCATTCAAGCAGTCTGCTCCTGATGATTGATGGACTTGAATGTCTATGGAGATTATCAATCATCTTGCTCATGGTTGTCCCAAAGGTGCTTTTCAAAAGGGAACTGGACTTTCTTGGGGGGAGGGGAGATGTCCTCAAAAACATTTCGCTTCTCATCCAAGAACTGAAGCTGCTTGAGAAGATAAAATTTTTCAAGAAAAAAACAACTAAGAAAGTTCAGATACCTCTTGAAAAGCACTTTTGTGTAGAACTGAATGGGTTCTAGAAGAAATTGGGGGATTTCCCAGGGGCTTGGCGGCGCAGTGGTTAGAATGCAGTACTGCAGGCTACTTCTGCTGACTGCAGGCTGCCTGAAATTTGGCAATTCAAATCTCATCAGGTTCAAGGTTGACTCAGCTTTCCATCCTTCCAAGGTGGGTAAAATGAGGACCCAGATTGTTGGGGGAGATATGCTGACTCTGTAAAACTGCTTAGAGAAGGCTATAAAGCACTATAAAGCAGTATATAAGTCTAAGTGCTATTGCTATAACCATGGTCACATCCTGGAACCCAAAGGTGGCTGAAGTTTTTGACAGAATCACACTCTGCAGCCTCTCATGACCCATCACTCCCGATAACCTCCAGATTCCTTAAATGACCAAGATACTACTTAGAGCACCACTGGAAGAAAATGAGTGATGAAGCCAACCGGACATGGCTTAGACCTACTATTAAAGGCCTACCTCATGACAATAAGAGCAGTGAAACACTTTTATTTCTCTACTCTTTTATGGTGTCTCCTGGTGATTCTGTTCAGGATCACAGTGCCTGTGATCCTGACTCTTCACAGTCACGGAACCCCTGCTAAGAGATGTTCAGATTTGTTCCCGGTTGGAATCCAGGTATAGTGCAGGTCCATGTGAGATGCCTGGGGAAAATTTCTACCCAGTTACCAGCAACAGTTTGATCCTTTGGACCTAATGAAGGGAAGGGTATTCAGTACTATCAGTGCAACCACCTGTCAATTAGATCCTTGTTCCTCCTGGTTGGTGAAAGCTTCCAGGACGGCGGCAAACAGATGAGTTCAGGCAATGATAAATTCTTCACTGCAGGAGGACATATTTTCAAGATCTTCTAAGGAGGACCTGGTTTTCCCCTCCTTAAAATAAAATCTCTTTACCCCAGCTGTATGGACAATTTGCATACAGTCTCCCATCTTCCCTTTTAAGCCAGATTTCAGGCCCAGTTATAGGACAGAAATAGCATTGGTCTTGTGAACTTGTGAATGATCTCTGGTGGAAGGGAGATGAGAGTAGCGCATCCATTTTATTCTCCTTGACCTTTCAGTAGCTTTGATACTATTGACCATAGTATCCTTTTGAGCTGACTGCACGGTTTGGGGCTGAGCAATAGTCTTGCAGTTTTGGCTCTTTTCTTCAAGATTGGTACTAATAGGGAGTGAGAGGTCCAATCCATGGCTACTCCTTTGTGGTGTGCAGCACGGCTCAGTATTCTCCTATTCCTTTGAACATCTACACGAAGCCCCTGAGTGAGATCATTCACCACCACCATGGGATGAGGTGCTGTTAGTATGCTCATGATGCTCAAGTTTACATTTTCATCTTGGGTGAAGAGACAGACAGATCCTATGAGGAATCTGGGGATTCTCCTTCATTTGCAACTCCTACTCAATGAGCAGGTGGCAACCGTGCATAGGACAGCCTTTGCACAACTTGGTGTTGTGCACCAGTTGTGCCCTTTCCTAGGCTGAGTCCCTGTGCTCAGTCATTCAAACCCTGATCATTTCAGGCCTGGATTACTGCAATTAGCGCTTCCTGGGGCTAATCTTGAAGAGTATCCAAACGCTTTAGCTAGCACAGCATGTGTCTGCACAGGTAATTCTTCAAGCCCTAGAGTGGTCCATATTACACTATTGTTCCAAAGCTGCCCTAATTGTAGGTTTGCTTTTGGGTCCATTTCAAGGTGTTGGCTATCACCTTTAAAGCTCAGCATGGAATGGATCCAGGCTATCTGAAAAACCAGTTCACCCCAATGGGATTAGACTACTCCACCTTCACCAGCAGAAGGAGCATGCTGTGGGCCCATCAGCCAAAGAATTTCAGCTGGAGGGATCCAGAAAAACAGCCTGGTCTTCTGGGGGTCCTGCCCTCTGGAACCTCAGGTCCCCGGAAGTGAGATCTGCGCCCACCCTTCCTGTCTTCCAAAAGGCCTTGAAGACATGTCTAGGGCCCCAACGGGACTGTGTCACTTTAGAAGTGGTTAATGGGATACAGATAGTCCTCGACTTATTCATTCAGTTCATTTAGTGACCATTTGAAGTTACGACACTGAAAAGTTATTTATGACTATTTTTCCCATCTACAGCCTCTGAAGCATCTTCATGATCACATGATCAAAATTTGGATGCTTGTTGGCAACTGATTCATATTTATGACATTGTAGTGTTTGGGAGTCATTTGATCCCCTTTGGCAACCTTCTAGCAAGCAGAGTCAATCGGAAAGCCAGATACACTTAACTGTGGCAAGAAAGATTGTAAAATGGGAAAAAATTCACTTAACATCTAACTTAGCAACAGAAATTTTGGGCTTAATTGTGGCTGTAAGTTGAGGACTATCTGTAAATAACACCCTAACTCCTTCCTATGCGCCCTTTGCTCCTTCCCTTGCTCTCCTGTTTAGTTTTATTTTAAATGAATTTTAAACTCATTATCCTTATTTATTGTTTTTTTTTAATTTTAATTTTAAATTGTAACTGACTGTCAGCCATCTAGAGTAGTCTCTGCCAAAATAGGTGGTATACAAGTTTAATAAATAAATAATAAATAAAATCCATGGTTTATATCTAATTTTTCTTAGAAATCTTTTTGTAAGATATAGGTATAGACCCCATGCCTCAGATCAAGAAGAACATGAACTATTCATAAAATTTTAATGCTGAGGGGGGAAAAAAACCTAGCTTTGTTCCACTTCCAAATAAATCGACACAATGAGAGCAAAAAAAAAAATTTTTTTTAATGACTCAGCTCTCAAAACCTCATCAGACAGGTTTGGAACCAACTTTGAATTGACACAAGGACCTCTTATGGAGGGGTACGATATCTATTGTTCTCAACCAGAACTGTTAACCAAATACATCAAACAAAATTCAAAAATATAAAACATGGACATCTATCCAAAGCCAGCCATGTACTCCTTTACAAAGATAAATCTGCTGCAGTTTGAGAATTTCATTAGTTCACTGTGACTGAACATTTAAAAAAAGAAATAACAAGCTGCCCTAAATGTAAACAATTCCCAAACGTCTAATGAGAGATAGCATGAACAAACTTATTTGTCATACTGAAGTTGTATTAATCTTTTATAATCTTTTAATATTAAAAAAGCTAAAGTAGTTCTTGAACTTTTTCTTACACAATAACGTTCCTAGTGGCTGTTAGGGAAGACACACCCACTAATTACTCACATTTCATGCAGTTACTAATACAAGGGGGGGGAAAGGAGTCCTCTCATCTGGAATAAAAACAGTTATTCAGAAAACCTATGAAGTTTGTGCTAATGTGCAGATAAGCAGCCAGGTAGCTGAAATCAAACAGGTGTCATCCGAAGAATGTGGTGCATTTAAAAATAACTTCCATTTCCCTTTTTTCCACAATTTCAGAGGCTCTTTGGCATGGTTGGCTAACAGCACAAAGTTTACACATTATTTATGCATTTATTTATTGTTCCTATAGCTCATCTCAGCCAACTGATTCTAGATGGCTTACAGTTGCATACTGTACAGGGTGTAGACAAATCTCAAGATCCCCCAAGACAAATTTCACATCCTGCGAAGAGGCAATAGTTCAAGGGTGCCTTAGTGCTTTTAACAAGGGCCTCAAAAGAAATAATATTTTGTATCTGATCTGAAAACGGAAAGACAACCAGAGAAATGTTATTTATGAGGAAGGAAATAAATACTGCCAAAAACAAGAGCAACAGGACATGGTGTGATCCTCATTTCTAAATATATTATAAACCCAAATATATTGTAGTGGGTCAGGCGTGATTTCCATCACCTAAATGGTTGGGGTTTTTTTAGAGACAAGAGAAAAAGAATACATAAATCCATTTCCCCTTACATCTCATGAAATAATGCAACCCCAGAGGGCAGCTACTTACTTCTCCAGAAAACTTAAGATCCCCCACCCAAACTACTCACAGGGGAGGTTGACAGCAAAGACTTTTTAATCAAGAGAAGGGATCCATTTCCATAAACAAAAGCCTGCCAGGAGATGGATCTCTACCCAGAAGAGTCTGATTAATAACTCCAACCAGCCTTTTCCTAAATTTCAAACCTTCCAGACACCTTGAGCTCCAGACTGCCATCATTTTTCAACCCCAGGAAATAAATTCCAACACACCTCCAGGAATTAAAGAGGGGGGGGTGGGAGAGAAAGAGCGCAACTCTCACCCTCCTTGGCATGACCCAACCACCCAGCCAGCCTGGTTAAAAGCCTGCCTGGGGACTGGGGAGGGGGTCTGCACCGGGGCTCTTGCGGACCACCATTTAAGCCCATTCGCCCAACTTTCTTGCTTTCCTGCATGTGAAGGAAACTCAAATTTAGGGCTACCCTTTTCTGTGGCTCGCCCCAACCGCTGCTGCTGAAGACCGACCCCAACCACCGCCGGGGCAACTTAAAAGGGAGCAGGAGCAGAAGGTAAAGCTCGGCTCCATGCCCTCAGGGCTCCCCCTATAACAGCCCCCTCCCCACGATCCACTTTCCGTCCCGGGAAGCCTCAAATCGGCTGGTGAAGTTAGAGGAAGCGCTTAAACTCCCCACGGTGGGACAGAGACCACCCACCCAGCTAGCTTCACTCACCCAGGCGGGAAGGTCTCCCGTGGAGACGGTCAGCCTCACCGCCCGCTCCTCGTCTTGCAGGAAGGCGAGAGCCCGGCCCAGTCGGGAACTCTTTCCGCCCCGGTGCCGCTGCACCCAGAAGAGGCACAACAAGACGACCAGGACCCAGCTGAAGCTCAGCCCCAGGTAACCCAGCAGGTAGATGGGGAAGACCAGCGCGAAACTCCGCGCGAACTGAGACAGCAGACCCGGCAAGTCGACGCTGATCATCGACGGGGGCGACGGAGGAGGATCAGGATCGGAGTCGCCCCCCGGGCTAACCCCAGGCGCCGGGGCGGCAGGCTGAACCCCTGCGCCACTCATGCTCTCCGCGCGGCTGCGGCCCCTCTCCGTGGAGCGGCTGCCGCTGAGGCGCTGTCGGAGGGCGGGAAGCGAAGGAGGGCGCGGGCGGGGCCGGCGGAGGCGTCTCCACGCATCTCCCTCCCTCCCTCCCTCCCTGTGCCCGCCTCGCAGTTGCTGAGGGACAACCCAGGCCGAATCCCGCCACGCCCCCTCCCCGCCTTTGAATACGCTCTTCCGGGTTCTGAGGTGGGGGAGGAGCTTGATGGGCTCTGGAGCGAACCACCCGCCAGGGAAAGCGGGGGGGTGGCACGGGACGGAGAGGCTGGGGCTGACAAGGATAGCAGGGAGAACCCGACGTGAAGAAGTCGATCTCGTTTTAGGGAAAGTGGGACAGTAGGGCATTTCCCACTGGGTTAGTTTCCCTAAGGCTCCTGTGTGCCTTTACGCGAGTTTATTGGAAGTGGGGCGAGATTAGCGGTCTCATTCTCTTGGGCTAGCCCGCCAGTGTTTTTCCAAACTTGGCAACTTTCCAGAGATGTGGAATTTGGTTGGTGAATTCTGGGTGTTGAAGTCCACGCGTCTTTAAAAATTTTCCAAGTTTGAAAATCACTGGCCCAGCTATGTATAGTACCCACCACTGGACGGTCCCTTGTGGAGTTTTTAAAAAGTAAGATCCACAACATGCTTCTTTAAATTATAATGTAATTCATTTGGAGATTACCATTTTAATTGGGATGTCTAAAAGTAATGCAAGAACTGTTTTTCTCCCAAAACCACCACCCTATATGGAAGATTGTTTATTATATCTATCTTTATTATGTTTAAAGCCCGGACATTCCTGGGGGTTAGGGATTTTTTTATAAATCTGGAGAAGTATTCTGTAATTGAATATATTCTGTGCTTTGTGTGATTGTACAGATGGAGGCTCATTCAATTTCGATGCACACATGTTGTGCATTGACAATAAAGGATTGAATCTTGAATCTTAATCTCTGGTCAAGTTTCTGCATCATCCATCTCACACAAGTGACTGGGTAGTTTACAGACAACATAATAAAACAATATAAAACAAATGCACACTTAAAAAAACAAAAAACAAAGTTAAAAATTTTCAAGTGAAAAGTGAAAGTTTAAAAGATTAGACTGAGAAGGAACAACTGGCCCAAAATCACTGGGTGAACTTTCATAGAAGAGACCAGTTAGTGCATCTCCTGGTGGCTCTTAGTATTCCCTGAAGTATTCCCTTGTAGGAAACTAACACTCACCTCTCTCCTAGGATAATGAAATATTCTAAAATATTTAAAGGCAGAATATTTCCCCTAAAATGAGAAATAGAAATCTTAAAACAGAAACTCAACCCCAGTTCCCTGCCCCCAGAAGATACTTTCGTTATTTGAAAGACAATAGACTGAGCTAGCTTTATTTGCACCTAAAGGCCTTCACCCTCAGGACATTATGGGATTGCCCAGCTGACCACATGGCACAAACAAAAGCTTCAACCAAATTTGAATCATAACCCAGGATCACATGGGAGCCTACTGTTGGAAGTTAACACCCACTCCTCTCCTAGAAAAATGAAAACATTAAAAGGCAGAATATTTATCCTAAAATAGAAACAGAAAAATGAAATCTTAAGACAGAAATTCAGCCTATCTCCCTGCCCTCACCAGCAAATCCTTAATTGGAAGACAATAGACTGAGCTAGCTTTATTTGCAACTTAAAAGGCTCTTAGCCCCAGGATAGGATTGCCCAACTCTCCACATGGCCCCTTGGAAGATTATATCACTCAGCAAGATTCAACCAAGCTTGGGACTCAAAAGACAACCTACAAATTTGCCCCTGCATGGCACCATGGGAGTCTGACAACCAATCAGAACACAAGCTCAAATTCAAACAACAACAGAGGGCATAAAACCCAGGGGCTCTCAGCATCTCAGCCCTTTTCACCCAGGACTTCAAGCTTGGTCAACCAATAAAACCATCCTTCCAAGCAGTCTCCATGTTTCCAGTGTCTTTCTCCCCACTTGGAACTGAATCCATATGGATATTTCTTCTAACAGCCCTTTTCGCCTAGAACCTCAAGCCATGAGGTCCTGCTCCACCAATAAACTATCCTTCCAAGCAGTCTCCATGTTTCCAGTGTCTTTATCCCCACTTGGAACTAAACCCAGATGGACATTTCTTCCTACACCCTCTTGGCTTGCTAACATTCCTGTCCAATGTGGCGGGTTTCCTAGCTATAATTGCACTATAGGTTTACTAGATTAAGCTGATTTTCTGCTTTCAGGAGATACAATAAAAAAAATCCAGACAATATGTAACTGGTTAGCATGTGCTTCACAAAACAATGTGAACCTGCAACATGTAGCAGAATTATCACTTTTTGCTTAATCTTAGAAAGCTAAACAAAATCTGGTTGCATGGGGAGGAATATGACTCTGGCAAATTAATTCCAAGAAATATGAAATGTTCACAAAGTCAATTCAATTTGAGGAACACTTTAGTCTTGAAGTATTGTATGAGCTAATCATTGCTGATTATAAGCAATATTAGTTTGGAGTACAAAGCCAGTTTATATGATTTAATTTGTTCTTATCCAGCTATTCTGATTTATATCATAAACTACGATAAACAAACTGTCATTTAAAAGAAAGAGGAAATCCACTCATCATTTGATCCTCCCAGATGTCTTGAAACTAGTATTCTCAGATCCAGCAGCAAGCAAATATTTTCCACATATTTGGAGGACTCCAACTGAGGAAAATCGAACTCAAAATATTCAGAAAGGCTTCAGAAAGGATTCAGAATCCCCAGATAAATGGTTGTCTAATTAATTAATGTAGCCTTTTTTCCATTGTGGATCTGCATACAAATTACATTTATCAATTTATTTTTATTCAACACATTCTTAATTCATGTTAATCCTTGGATTTTACTTAGAACAATTCTCTTCCTTGAAGATTTATAATCCCAAATAATTTGATGCAGGAAAATTAATTTACAAACTAATTAATTTGTAATTTACATGGGAAGAAATTAATAAAATGGATGTATGAAGTTTATAATGTGCTACACTGCTTTTAATACCACTGTCTAGATTTAAAAATATCTTACTAGCTGTGTTAACATGAATTTAAAAACAGATAAAAAAGGAATATGTAATAAAGGAAAATAAAAATGTTCTTAGAAATTATTTATGGATGTGTTCACAGAACACAGTCATGTTTTATTTAACTATTGGCAGGATTCTCACAAAACAAAATATATACAAATGCATTTTAAAACAAAGTAATATAAAGCAAAGCAAATAAAAATAATAAAAATGGGATTATATTTTTAAAATTAGTAGATCAAGAAACATATATTGTGAATCCTAGCCTAGTCAATGTCATCCTTGATTTGTTATCATAATCAACACCAATACGTGTCTCTATCCCTTAAAATTAAGAAATAATTTGGAATCTGTTGTAGGAAAACTACATAATGGCTCATCATCAGCCAATTGTCAATGGGCACCAAGCAGTTCCTGAATCTGGGCAGATCTTGCAATAAATCCAAGTGAATGAAAGCACAATCAAGACATTGCAAAAGCAGTTCTTTCAAAAGGACACTTCATCTATACATTATTGTCAAAATGTTCCCAGGTTGCTAATTCCAGGAGTGATTGTTTTTCTCATTTCTTTTTGTTCCCTGTCAATGTCTTCATGGGTTCTTGTCCATGTTTCTCAATTTTAACAACTTTAAGATGTGTGATAACTATTCCCATAATTCCAGCATGGAAAACAAGGGGATTCTTGGAATTGAAATCCATTCATCTTAAAGTTGCTAAGGTTGAGAAATGTTGACTTAGGCATTTAGTTTGCTCTAAATGAAGAGGATATTAAAAGATTATTGAATAATTAAAAGATTAGTGAATCAATATTTTTTTTCTGTCACAATCTTACATAACTAGCATTTATATGCCACTTGTCTAAGCAGTTTAGAGAGTCAGCATATTGCCCCCAATAAATTGCATCCTCATTTTACCAATCTCAGAAGGGTGGAAGGGTGAGTCAACCTTCCATCGGTCAGGATCGAACAACTGGCAGTGAATACAAGTCAGCCTGCAATACTGCATTCTAATCACTGCACCGCCATGGTTACAGTTGTTTGAATGCACTATTTTAGCATTCATCATAATTTTAAAAAAAGTTAAACATCATGACTTGTAAACTCAAATATTTCTTTCCTTCGAGATATGACAACCTATTGTTTCCATTATAACGAAATTTTTGACTCTCCTGTATCAATTTCAATTTCAAATTTATTGGTCATATACAGAGTCATGCATGGTACGATATGCAGTGAAATGATTACACAACTGCGGGTAAGTTAAGGTAGGAAGGGGGGGGTAGAAAAATAGTTAAGGATAGTTTGGAAGGTGGGAGTTAGATGCAGACATGGTTCTTGTTGTGGTCCTGAGTGTGCTTGTAGTTCCTGGTTAAGTGTCCGT
>JAEANM010002323.1:10603-24856 GCA_017656035.1 Myanophis thanlyinensis | reverse complement strand
GTCTCTACTTACAAAATTTTCAAGTTACAAAACGGCTTCCGGAACGAATTAATTTCGTAAGTAGAGGTACCACTGTACTGGTTTTTCAGGTATACACTTAAGCAAAGTTCAGTTTGAAAAAAAATACCTCACAGGATTGAGACATATAGCTGGGATTAGAAAGGAGGGTGTAAAAAAAAAAGGATGGATTAAGGCAGTGCTTCTCAACCTTGGTACTTTAAGATGTTTGGACTTCAGCTCCCAGAATTCCCCAGCCAGCTTTGCTGAATTCTGGGAGTTGAAGTCCAAACATCTTAAAGTCACCAAGGTTGAGAAACACTGGATTAAGGCATTGTACAACTTTTGCATAAAACTTATTATGAGAAGAGAGCCTGGGGACTAAAACAGGGGCTTAACTGCACCTTGTCAAGTCTGATTCTAACCACCATAAATGATTATGTTTCCTTATGAACAAATAGATACAGTGCAGTGCAAATGTTTGATTACTTGTAACAAGGGAAAGACAAAGACTCAAATTCAGACACTTCTCAGAATATCCATTGTAGTGGAATGAAAACAAATAATGCTGAGGTCTCACCCTATTTACTGAAAAAAAGAGTAAGAGTATGTGGACATACACATGGCCTTAATATTCATTTGACCTGTCTGTCAGATATGATTGCTTATCAAGTTTTCCATTATCAAGACAGAACAATTGATGAGAATGTGAAAACGTCTGAGTGACTCTATACTACTGGCAAAGAAAGATTTCTTTGATCAGAATTAAATCATGAGCGTTACAATCCCAAAATTCTAGAAGAGATAAAGTTGTCTTCTGTTGCTTTACACATTCCATTTTGTTTTCTGTGTTTTAACAGAATGGTGTAAAAAAATAATAAACGTGCTCTCACTTGAAGAGGTTGTCATTATGCTTCACAGAACTGATAGTGTGTGAGAACTGTTAACTTTGCATTGGGATGGCTTTATGTTTTTCTTTTCAGGTTTGTATTTGGTGGTAAAACACAAACAACACTTTTAAAACAAATTATAATCATCTGTGGCCTCGTCTACTACAACTGTTTCTTTTTAAAATGAGAACAGGATATCTTTCAACAGGCAAGTATTCACATCAATGGAAATTGGCCTCAAAGAAAGAATAACCACCATGAAATGGTGACCAACACTCCCAAACCTCACAGCTGATTCAAAAGAATACTGAATACCAAAAGCTGCTGAGAAATCAAGAAGCACAAGGTGCACTACCCCATTTTGGCTCTATCAACAGACATGACTGTCTCCATGCTGTGACCTTGCCTGAAAGCCAAAGGAAACAAGTCCAAATGATCAGTCTTCTCCAACATCCTCTGGACTTGAAGTTCAACCACATTCTCAATAACCTTTCCTAAAAAGGGCATGTTCAAGATTGGACAGAATCATTAGATCCAGCAATGGCCTTTTGAGGACGTAATGCACCACAACCTCCTTCAAGGCTGAAGAACAATATCCTTCTGAAAGAAGTAGGTTTCACTGATTGAACTCAATAATAGGTCATCTCCCAGGCTGTCTTGATCAACCAGGAGGGACCTGGATCAAATAGGTGGCTGAGTTCAGAGTCTGGACAGCTCTGTCCACTTCCACAGGGAGGAGTCACATCTACAACCTTGCTCCAGATAACCCTACAAGACTCTATTCCAGGCACCTCCAGTTGGATCTAGGACAACTCAACACAGCCAGCTTGGTGCAGCCAACTTGCAATGGTCAACTCACTGTGGGACAACTTGCCACGGCCAACTCGCCGAGGGACAACTCACCGCAGGACTAGAGTTACACTAATATCAAAGAAATGGTGGAATTGTATCATTAAAAAACAGTTGCAAAAGGAGAGGCAAAGTGAAATGTGAATGACAGAAATTAAAATATTTTTAATTATTTTAAATACATCAATTGAATTGTTGAATTATCCCACAGCAAGTTATCCTGTGGTGAGTTGGCCATGGTGAGTTGGTTGTGCAGAGTTGGCCGCATCACGTTGTTCCATTCCACCTCCAGTCCAATTCCAAGCAAATCTGAATACTTTATCTGCTAGATAGCAATAATGACTAGTTACTTCATAATGACCCCTAAAATCTTCCTGTAGCTTATCCTCCCAGCAGGACATGAGTTACCTTGAACAGTGTCGTTGGGCAATTTTCAGTAGATTTATTTAAGGGCAGAGAAATAACTTGTTATTGCTCTTATTACCATGATGTAATCCTGAATATGAGCTCTTACTCATGTTTGGTCAGGCTTTCATTTTGTCTTCCTTTACTCGTGTTTTATAAATAGCTGTAAAAACTGCCATGGGGGCAGAGGCATTCTTAGAAATACAGGAAATCTTGATGAAAGTTGGCATTTTGTCTTGCAGTGTTTTGGCTTTCTATTTAGAAACAAAAGACTTTCTTCATACCCTTCCTAGACACTCAAAAGCAGGACAAACAAGGCAACCTGGCAGGTACTAAAAAGGATGGCATTAGGCACATGTGTATTCATAGGATGATACTGAGCTGAGCAGAACATATTTATGGCAATGGCTTTCATAAGCTCAAGCAAAAGTCTTCCCTACTAGTTGTTATCTGATGCTTTTCAACTGGGAATACCAGGGCTTGAACCCAGTGCCATCTGCATTAGAAGTATGTGCATTTAGCCAAATTGTGCTCCCTTATCTCTATAAAAGGAAATGAAAAAAACAGAACACACACAACAAAATTCCTACAAGGAATGCTAATTTTTTTTTCTTTTAAAGATGTTTTTATTCAACTCTGCTGAATATATTAGAGGGGAAAAAAATGTGTGAGTAGTTTCTCTCATCTCCCAAGGATACCAGCTCTGTAAAAAGCTGACTGACGATCTTGCACCATTCATCAGGGATGCAGAGAGTGTGAGACAGCAAAGTGTTGCTTTAAACAAGTGATGTCATGAAGTCTCCATGCTACTGCATCATGGCCCCCTCTGCTGTGCAGAAACCGAAAGCTTTATCCCTGAAAATGAGTGCTAAGCATTTGGGTTCCCAAGTGATACCTGCACATTCTGTGTATAAGACACAGGAGGTTTTGCATTCGTATTTTTTGTCTCAGGGAATCACAATGTT
Organism: Myanophis thanlyinensis; assembly: GCA_017656035.1. NCBI lineage: Eukaryota > Metazoa > Chordata > Lepidosauria > Squamata > Homalopsidae > Myanophis > Myanophis thanlyinensis. The sequence goes on along the minus strand of JAEANM010002323.1, from coordinate 21,750 downwards.
AAATTGCAAAGGGGGGAAAAATGATGCACCTGGCAAACAAGAGAGTCAACTGAGGTCAGGAGATGAGTTCCCCAGAATGGCAGGCTTCATCGTGGCCTTTCCTGCCAGAGAGACCTGCTGGCAGGCTGATAAATGGAGGGCATTTGTATTGGGTTTTTTTTAAAAAAAAGGATATTAAACAGCATGGTGCATTCTTTGTACGTACTGTATATCTTTTCTAATATGAAACCAGGCTTCAAGTGTAAGCTTTTTCTCCTGCATTAGATGTTAAATTAACATGCTTTTCCACCTATCTTTGAGTCAGCAGATTCCATTCTTGTGAACTTGGTTGTCCCCGTTGCTGATTCCTGTTTTTTAGAATTATGTTCTTATTAAGCATTTGAAGAAATGAAAAATCAAAACGACATACAAAAAGAGAAAATAGAAAAAAAATGTTAAGTAAAACATCCTAGAACGGATTGCAATTTCAGTGGGTTTTTTTTTTTACTAGTTTTAAATAATAGTGTTTTAAAAGACACAAGGCATTGTTCAAATTCAAGTAATATCTGAATATCAATAGCAACCGGCAGCGCAGGAAATGTAAAATGAGATAAGAATTGCAGTAATTTTTATTTGAATTGTTGAAAAATTTATGTCAAGAAAAACTCAAAATGTGGACGGGATACCAGCCCATGCATAGTGTTACAATCCTAAAATGCTTTCTGAATTGAATTAATGATTAGATGAAAAGGGGGGGAAAGCCTGCCTGATACTCTACTGAGGGACTGGGAGTAGGTTGAATTTTGTGGTTTAAGGCTGAACTTGGTCTAAGGCTAAGCCATATTTAACACAATAACAGAGTTGGAAAGGTCATTGGAGATCGTCTACCCCAACCCCCTGTTCCCTATACCAGTGGTGGCGAACCTTTTACTTACCGAGTGCTGAAAATTATGCGCTTTATGTGTGCCTTCTGCACTTGTGTGCAACTGCTCCATATGCACTGCATGTGCAACTGCTCCATCTGCGCCTGCATGCAGCTTTTGCATGGGCAATACACGGGCACTGAGCACAGGCACTCAGACACATATGAGCAATCATGTGCTCATGCGCAGGAGAGCTCCGAAGACCAGCTGGATTTCCTGCTGCAATCGTGCGCATGCACAGCAGAGGCCCGAAGACCAGCTGGGTCTCTACAATCATGCATGTGCGCATGTGCAATCGCATGTGCGTGCTCAGCTGGAGGTAAGTTGGCTGACAGCTTGTGTGCCCAGCAAGATGGTTCTGCGTGCCACCTGTGGCACCCGTGTCATAGGTTCGCCATCACGGCCCTGTACCCTTTCAGAGAAATGGCTGTTCAATCTCTTCTTAAAATCTTCAGTGTTGAAGCATCCACAACTTCTGGAGACAAGACGTTTCACTGAATAATTGTTCTAACTGTCAGGAAATTTCTCCATAGTTCTGGTTCGATCTCTCCTTGATTACTTTTCATTCATTGCTTCTTATCCTACCCTCAGGTGCTTTGGAGAATAGGTTGAGCCCACTCTTCTTTGTGGCAGTCCCTTAGATATTAGAACACGGATATAATTTCACTCCAATCCTTCTTTTCATTAAATTAGACATGCTCAATTCCTGCAACTCTTCTTCATATGTTTAGCCTCCAGTCCCCCTAATCATTCTTGCTGTTCTTCTCTGCACTCTTTTTAAAGTCTCAACATCTTTTTTTTATATCGTGGTAACCAAAACTGGATGCAATATTCCAAATGTGGTCTTACCAAGGCATTATAAAGTGGTACTAACACTTTGCATGGTCTGATTCTATCCCTAAAAAAGGCTGTCCATCAGCCTTCAAAACTAACTTTTCCCAGGATATCACACACCACACATCAAAATAGTAAAACCTTTCTGAAACTAAAATAATAACCAAAATGCGATATATCAGCTATAGATCTCACTGTGTGACAAGTACACTTTTTCTTGGTCTATGTTATCTCAAAGAGTTGCTGTGGGAAAAACTGCAGGAGGGAGTGATCTGTATTTTATTTTAAGTTCCTGGAGTGATAAAAATCTAACAAAAGACAAACGGACGAATAGGACAGCACATATATCTGTGGTGTAGTTCACTAAGGAGAAAAGTCATGATTTGCAGACCAAAATTTCAGCAAGTACTTTGATCAAGTAACTCGATGGAGATGTGGCTGAAATCCCCATGGTTGCCACATTAGGCTCTCCAAGGTCTATAAAACAGAGGTACTGCCTAATAGCACTTAGACTTATATACCGCTTCACAGTGCTTTTACAGCCCTCTCTAAGCAGTTTACAGAGTGAGCATATTGCTCCCAACAATTTGGATCTTCATTTTACCCACCTCGGAAGGATGGACGGCTGAGTCAACCTCGATCCTGGTGAGATTTGAACCGCCAAACTGCAGTCAGCCAGCAGTCAGCAGAAGTAGCCTGCAGTACTGCACTCTAACCACTGCACTACCATGGCTCATCTCCTGAATTTCCTAGGAACGTGGCATTAAAAATTTATGGCAAGGTTTTTCACTAATTTTGGATTGAGCTGGGAAAGAAACAAACACAGGAAATGTATTAATTCTCCAGAAGGCAAAAATTCCTGGTGAATGTGGGGATAGAACTATGTGATTTGATTGACAGTAACACCCAACTCATTTGCCATTGTCTTCTTCTGAATCGTCTCCCTTACTTGCTGTCAAGTATGGGTGGGTTAGTGTGGGGGGAAAATTCTACCCCTGCTCTAACAATAGCTTTATTAACTCCTTCACTTTGAAAAAACAAAATATTAAAACTGCACTACCACCCACACGTTTTTTTTCTACAAAAAGAGATTCGAAGTTTGTCACAAATCATACGTTGTTTTATGTGTTTCATGTTATTGTGAAAATGTAAGAAATGCTGCTACGGAAGTGGCAAGAACTGGCAAAATAGCAGAAGACCATGAGTTCAAGTCCCATCTTAGGTTGGTGACTTTGGGCCAGTCATCCTTTCTCAGTCTAACCCACCTCACAGGGTTGTTGTGGGGAAAGTAGCTGAAGGAAGGCAGTTGGATATATTCACTGCCTTGAGTTGTTTGTAAAAATAATAAAGGTAGAATACAACCAAATAATCAAATAAGATTTGGGGTTTTTTTCTGCCCCAAAGAATGTGATTAGACCTAATAGGTTAAGTTTGAAAGAGACTAGATTTCAGGTTAACACCAGGAGAAATATATATTTGTACGGGTAATTTGAGAATTAAGCTAATTAATTTCATCAAGGCTCTCTCCATCTCTTCCTCTGTCTCACCCTGTCTTCAAGTAGAAGCTGGTGTCGCCTATAGGGAATGTTCCAGCTTTGATTTCCTTGCTGAAACAGAGGAACTGAAGTAAATAGCAAGAAACTTTCTGATCACAATTCTTGAATGACCAACAACTTGCATAACAGAGAATATGCCTCTTCCTACACAATATTCTCCAGATGACTAGGCAACAATCTATTCTGCAGAACAGCAAACTCAAGGCACAACAAAGTGGCTACACTTTTTGTCAGATTGAGAAGTTTTGGTGCAGACTTGACCCCAACGTCTTCTCTGTCCCAGTCTGCCATGTATTGTGGCTGATTCAAGCTACCTAATTGTCGGGTCATACCTGAAAAAAGCACTGTCTTCCATTTCTCTATCAAGTGCAATGCATTCAATGTGCAGAAGCTAACATCAGATGTGTTGTGTTTTGACTGAAGAAATATGTTCTTACTCTGTTCTTTCAACAACAAATACTTAGTGCAGCATATGGCTGTTTCCAACAGGGTTGAAAATCTACCACCACCCACAAGCCCACCCACTCTTCTGTGTGAGTTTGCTAAAAAGTGTTGCTGTAGCAGGGCACAGATCCAGATTCTTGTTGAAGATGCAAATCATCCTTCTGGATGTAACATAAGCCAAAAAGAGTTTGATCACTCAAAGGACCAAATATTTGCTTGTTGGACTACATTCCTAGTTAGCACTTATTCAGAGGAGATGGTTATCAGAGTAGGTTATCATACTAAAAGGATTTTTACTAAAAAAAAAAAAAAAGTACTTTATCTTTAAACCAGAACAAGATGGAACCTGGTATCAAGTTTGGAACTTCAGCTTTGATCAACCACAGCCAGCATGGTCAATGGCAAGGGACTATCCTAACCTAATACTTGAGGGCACAAGCTTTTTTTCCCCCTGCCAGTAATTTCTCCCCACTGTCATGCATCTCACTGTGGGTGCATGGGTCTGTTTGAAGTTGCCATATATGCATGCCGACACAAGCAATGGAGAAACAAATGTGAGGAGGAGGGGTACAAATGTGAGGGAAAATGTAGAGAGCATTGGACAACATCAAGCTGTTCAGATTTACTAGTAATCAGAGTGGGTCAAAAGAGGCACTTATTACCTAAGTAAGGTGACAGGCACTTTTTGCTGGGCTGAGGTTAGACGGGGGCTACAGATTCATCCCTCTGAGATGCTTTAATTGGATTCCTGTTCTGAGCAGGGATTAGACCAGTGGTAGGATGCAACTGGTTTTACTACCGGTTTGGTGCATGGCTTCTAAAATGCAAGTTTTTCCTTACCAGAAGCAGCCCGGGTGAGTAGGAAGCCTGAGGAGGCACGCAAAACAGCTGTTTCATGCGATTCAGGTGAGCAAAAAATAGATAAAAGAAGGGGATATAGGACAGGAAAGGACAGGGGCAGGTGGGCGGGGCCAAACATCATTGCCGCTACCGGTTTGGTAGAACTGGTGCAACCAGGCTGAATACCACCACTGGATTAACAAAATGGGCTAAATGGTCCTTTCTAACACATCATTCCATGGTCCAAATAGAAAGTATGATGATACTGAAAATCAACAAATGCCTTGTATAACCCCACTGGCAGGGGTGTTAGCTTTGGGAGCTATTATATTATGCAAATCTGGGAATAAGACTAAGCTTGATTTTACTATAGGGAAGATAGTTCGCTGAAGGTCACAAATTACAAATTAAGATTATTTCATATTGCAATAGAGCACTGTTATGAACAAATCTGTTAGAAGGCTCTTTATTTAAAAAAAAAAACCTTGTAGCTACCATTTCTACTCAGGCTAATTTTGAGAATATCTCGGTATTAACAACAAGTCATTCCTGGCATTTTTAATTAATACAGGTAGTCCTCAACCTATGACCCCAGTTGAGCCCAACATTTGCTACAGTTGTTAAGTGAGTAATTGCAGTTATTATGTTAGTAACACAGTTATTAAGTGAATCAGTCAGAAGGTCACAGAAGGTGATTACATGACCCCAGGACATTGCAAGCTTCCAAAAATGGAATCCGTTGCCAAGCATCTGAATTTTGATCATGTGACTATAGGGATATTGCAATGGTCATGTGAAAAATGATCATTTCGCTTTTTTCAGTGCCATTGTGACTTTGAATGGTCACTACATTAACTGTTGTAAGTTGAGGACTTTATAGCCAAATTAATGCCCAGTGCACACCATAAATACTTTTAAAAACATTCCAGAAACAAAACTTAGATGCTTTGAACCTTTCACCATTTTCTTTTTTTCGTGGACACTCGTGGCTGGATCATATTGTCCATTTATGCCAGCTGGGTTAAAACCTCAGCTAGTAAACTGTGTTGTTTAGTTTTATCACTATCTTTCTTTTGTCATTTCATTTACCCCGGTTCTTTGTTTCTCCTGATCTGAAATTGCCAACGTTTGTTATTCTCTCAGATTTAGCATTGTCTGCAGCTCAGTGCTATCTCCTCCCCTCTTTGAAATTATTCTATTCTTCTCTTACCCACCTACTCACACACACACACACACACACACACACTATTTTCCCCTTTTATTTTTCATATTTCATCAGGATGATTGCTATTTTGGAAGAAGTAATTCACACAAGAATTTCCCACTACAATAATTCCCTGCCATCATAGGCAAGGAGCAGCAAAGGTCCTGTCCATCAGGGATTCTTCTTACAAGGTCAAGCCTTGACTCCATTTCCTCAACTGCTCATACATGAGAACAATGGCCCTTCTCTCTGTGTGGGTGTATGTCTGTGTATGAATAAACCTAGTGGAGAAGCAGAGCCATAGAAAGAAAGAAAAATAAAAAAAGATTCCATAAAAGATCCTCATTCATATTGTCCCATTAATACATTCTTTTGGAAAAAATGTTTTTTCTAACAAAGTGAATTCCATAAAAGCAAATGAAAAACCTCCCCAGAGTTCATTTTTTAATTATCTTCTTTTATCTTCCTCTCTTAGATTTTTTTAATCAAAAGAACAAGTTGCCTCCACTTCCAGATATAAGGACAGATCCTACAGCTAAGTCCAGTTAGCACAACACAGCCCTGTTGAATTTGGCGTCTCCACTTTTGTAAGATCATTGTGGAAGAGAATAGATGACTACAGGCAGCACACATAAGTTCATCAGAAGGAACTAAGACTTGCAATAAATATCAAATCAATAAAAAAAAGTTTCTTACAATATGAAAGAAACAAGAACAAAGTAAAGGAAATGACCAGTTCACTAATGGGAGAAGATGGCAAGGTGGTGATGGAGAGAAGGATGAAAGTGTACTGCTTAATTTGTTCTTTAAATCTGTCTTTACACAACAGGAAAATGTGGTCCAACCACTTGAATACAGAATAAAAATTCATGTCTAAACAGGAAGGAAATGTTAATCTGGATGGGTTCAAGTCACCAGGATCAAGTGGTTTGCATTCCAGAATTCTGAAGGAGCTGCCAGATGTGATTTCAGAACCACTGAACAAAATCTTTCAAAATTCCTGGAACACCAGGAAATGATCAGAGGACTAGAAAAGACCTGATGTGGTTCCAATCTTCAAGATAAGAAAAAAAAATGGATCCAGGAAATTATAGACAGTCATCAATCAGCTTGATAACACCTGAGAAATTCTGTAAAAGATGATCAAGCAGTGGATTTGCGAGCACCTAGAAAGGAGCAAAGTAATTACTAGAAGCCAGCATGGGTTTGTTAAAAACTGATCCTGCCTAACAAATCTTATTGGCTTTTTTTCTGTATCATGGCTCACCCCACCCTCCAAAAAAAGACAAAGAGGAGCAAGCCAAATTAGGTAAGTGGGAAGGGCTTTTTTGTAGACCCAAAGTCAATTTTTCTACACCTAACAATCAGGTTTTCAGCACCTGCTTAGAGATAAAACAAGCTTCTGGTTGATGTTGCAGCGCTAACGGCTGGAAAATAGCAGAGCTCCACCAGGCTCCATGAAATGCAGCTGGCAATTGCTTGCTGGGAGACCCTATGGGATTAAGCCGCCATGGAGGGGCGGTGAAGAAAGGAGAGGTGCTTCATCGGTCATGAGGAATCTGTAATTTCCTCGTTGATCCAGGAAAAGCTCTCCCAATTGGCAGCAGGGATGATGGACATTTTGGTATATCATAAGCTGGGACAACCAGGACACTAAGATCTTGTGCTGGAGTGGTGCATGGGCAGAGCAGTGAAACTGGATAGTTTACAATTTTCCCCTTTAGAGATTTAACCCAAATAAAAAGTTCCCAAAAATGAGCTCCTAACATTAAGAAAGTAGTGATTGGATTTAAGGAGAAAGATTAAAGACTAAAAACTAAAGAGAAAAATTAAAGATTAAAGACCAAGAAGTAAAAGAAACACCTAAAGAATACTTTAAAATATAGAAAGCCTGGAAAAGTTAAATAACATTGTAAAAAGCGATTTATTGGGAAAAGTTGCTTTCCTAACCTTTATTTCTAACACCCTGATTGAATGACATCAGCTGTTTCTGACTTTTACACTCTGTTAAACCTGGAATTGGGAGCGGAAGAGCCATCTGCTGGAGGAAGAAGATCATTACAACATCTTAACTAAAATAATAACACCTAGAAGGCTACTTGTCCTTGACTTTATCTTAGTAAGCAATTTGGAAGTTGGGAAATACTCAATAAGCTTTTTGAAGATCCATAAGGCAACTTAAACTAAACACTGACATCTTTATTGGAACTGTGCTGTTAAAAGTAGATTTGAAAGATTTGAAGAAAGCTGGTGGGCTAAATTAGATTTGTGTTGTTAATACCATGTGATATACTATCCCATGAAGCAAAAGAAGAAAAGCAATAGAAGAGGAAAATAAAAAAAATAGAAGAAAAGATAAGTAAAACTTTAAAATCTGGACAGTTGGTAAGGTGTAAAATGGAAATTATAAAGACTGAACAGCACAAATTTATAATATTTAAAGTCTATAAATTTTTGAGGTTTAGAGTAATAATTTTGGGATTGATTAAATTTTACTAATAATTGATTTGTTTAGAGTTTTTAGACTCTGGGATATTGGAACACTAAAGGTATATTAACTTGGTACAAAATGACCCAACAGGAAACAATAAAGTTCTATGAGGAAATGTTAGAAATGATGACAAAAAATTGTAAGAAGTTGATGGGAATAGTTAAAGATAAATATGTGAAAATAGAAGGCCCCAACAAACAATGAGAAAAGATAAATACAAGAAACAGGAGATGGATGAGGTTAGAAGGAGTGGTAGATGAGCAAAAGCAAAATAAATTACAAGATGATAAAAAATAAACTACAAGCAGATGGAAACACTGAAAAGATAATAATAGTAAATATTAAAAATCAAATAGATCATTCCTTAAGAGCTTATAACAGAATAGAGACAAAAAAGGAAGATTTTCCAAAAATAATGAAAGGGTTATGGATGGATACACAAAAGATACAGCAGAAGGAGATAAAGGATAAGGCAGAGGGAACAAATAGTCTATGCAAAGATGTTAGAAAGACATATATGATTCTTAGAGGGAAATATAAAAGAACCACCAAAAAAATCAATAAATGATGAAATTCTTAAAAGGTTGAAAGATGATGGATAGAGATATAATATTTTGCAATATAATAATATTAAAAACCAATAGAAATAAGTGGAAGTTCAAATTGGGAAAATAGTAGTATATACATAGAGATGTTATAGAATTCATTATAAACATAAATATATTAAGATTAGGAAGTAGAAGAGTAAGATCAGCAATATCTAAATATACTATTATGATAACAGGATGCAAAAACATATTGGAATATATAGCTTTTAAGGACTGTAAATACAGGGAAGTTGAAGATATAATTTGGGGACTGATTAAATCCTATTAACAACTGGTTTTATTGGTGTCTATAAAAATTGAGATACTGAAAATGTGAACTTCTGAGTGATATTTATAACACTAAAATATTGTATGAAGAAGTGTTATTGATGTTTATATTTTTTGACAAAGTGATAAAGAATCACAAAGAGATAATAGTATTGTTTAAAGACAATGAAGTAAATATAGAAAAACCCCAACAAATGGGAAAATAAACAAATAAGTATAAATTGGGAAATAGTATAATATATATTGATACATAAAAGAATATATTACAATTGTTGTCCATACTGAATCATTTAGAACAATGGGAAATATATGTAAGGTTGTTACTTGTGGATTATATTTCTGCCTTTAACACCATTTTACCCAACAGGCTCTTTTTTAAAATGTCTAATTTGGGTATAGATCAGAGGATTTGTTTGTGGATAAAGGATTTCTGACAGATAGGCCACTGTCAGTAAGGATGGGATCTCACCACTCTTCTACTCTGATATTAAACACTGGAGCCCCTCAGGGTTGTGTGCTAAGCCCCTTCCTTTATTCCTTGTACACACATGACTGCACCCCATTGTATAACACCAACGCAATTATTAAATTTGCGGATGACATGACAGTGATGAGGCTCATTAGCAAGAACAATGAATCTGCTTATAGAAAGGAAGTACAAGGGCTGATACTGTGGTGTAAAGAAAATAATCTTACATTTAACATCCCAAAAACTAAAGAACTTATAATTGATTTTAGGAGGAAGAGAGATGTACATTTACCATTGTACATAAATGACGAAGAGGTGGAGTGGGTTGGTAGTTTTAAATTTCTGGGCACTTACATCTCTCATGGACTATGAATGCTAATATGCTTGTGAAGAAGGCACAGAAGAGGCTGTATTTCCTGAGAATGCTCAGGAAGATAAATCTATCTCAGCATCTACTTCTGTCCTACTATTGCAGCACCATTGAGAGTGTCCTGACATACAGCATACTCATATGGTATGGGAGCAGCTCTGTAGCAGACAAGAAAGCTCTACATAGAATTATTAACACTGCCCAGAACATCATTGGGCTCCAGCTACCAGCCCTGGATGACATTTTCACATCTCGCTGCTTGAGGAAGTTGTACAAAATTCTCAGAGACTCTTCCCATCCTGCTTACAATCTTTTTGAACTGTTGCCTTCTAACAGAAGATATAGAACAATTAAATCTCGGACCACACATTTTCTGAAGTTTTTATCTCAGAGCAATAATTGCTCTTAACAATGAATTTAAGGACCACCATTAGTGAGCTACTGGCATTATTACTTGGCCTTGAAGTGTGGATGCTCATGTGCTTTTAGGTGGCAGGGAATTTTGGTGGGTGGGGGTGTGGATGGGAGATTGTTATGTGTGCATGTGTGTTGGGTCTGGTCTCTGGGTGTTATGTGAATTTGGTTGTATGTGTATATTGTATATATAGGTACAATGGCAATAAAGTATATATATAATTATAATGAGCATATTAAGGCTAGAAGTTGGAAGATAATAATTCTGTATATTATAATAATAATTTATTATTATAGTAATAATAATAACAACTGTATTATTATTGTTAGCATAATGTAAAAAATATGTTAACCCAGTCACTACATTGTCCACAAAAAATGTTGGTTGCTAAAGGAAAACTACAATAAAACATACATACACACACACACATATGGAGAGAGAAAGAGACAGAGAGAGAGAGAGAGATCAGACAAGAGGAAAGGATCCTTTCTCATATAACAGAATGAATCTGATTGGAAGCTCACCAAATCTGCACATTACTGCTATGCCACAACAAGTCTCTATTGGAGGGTTTTGTATGTGGAAATGGGACATTACAAACAGAGACTTCTTATGGGGCCATTCATTAGTTCCTCCTGAGCACCTGGAAAAAATTACTCTAACCCAAAGCTTGAGTATGTTTCATTGAAGTAATGCCAAACTGATGCCTGCTGTGTAATGTCTTTAAGGCTCTCTCTCTGTGTGTGT
>JAEANM010002322.1:0-24858 GCA_017656035.1 Myanophis thanlyinensis | reverse complement strand
AGTGGGATCTCGCCGAAACGTTGCAAAAAGACTCTGAAACTTACATGGGAAAAGACCCGAAAAGACCTAGACCTGCAGATAGATAGATAGATAGATAGATAGATATCCACCCATCTATCAGAAATAACTTTCAATGTAGGAAATGTGATTTTATTAGCTGTAATTAGCAATTGCAGTTATTTGATGAAAAAGAAAAATTCCAACAAATTAGCCAATCTATCTCCAAGAACAAATGGACATACAAGCAAGAAGTTAAATACAATTGCAAGATTCCTAGATGGTCAAAGTTATGAGGAAGCAATGAGATTAGATACATGAATTGGATAGTTTGTGGTCTGATGGACTACGCAAATTGCTAAACAAGACCATCAAAATTAGCCAGTGCTCGGAGTCCAACTGATCCTAAAAGATATATGTCAGAGCTCATTGGAAAGCATTAAATAAAATATTGCTTCCTGGTATCTGAAGTCTGAGCTACATTTAGTTGCTGGAGGGCCTCCACTCAAAGGGAGGTCAGTAACATTACCTCGATTCTCAGGCTTGGAAATGTGGTGGGCATTTACTGGCAAAATGTTTCTTAATTCCATAGGTGCAGCATTTTAAAGCTGATTTGGGATGATAAAGTTTAAGCACAGCTGGCAAGGGTGAGATGACATAAATTGTCACAAAAAAGCATAAACAAAGAACACATCTGCATTGTTTTTCTAACAAGGGAAGTTTTGACATGAAGTTAGTTACTAAATTAAATCTGGTTTATTTCTCAGTAAATGTATATAGAATTACAGTTCTAGAAGGTGGCCCTTTTTCCATCTATCTACATATTAACTGAGCCATTTATACTGCTCTAAAAAGAATGACTGCACTCTTGAGAATTAGTTCTATTCTTAAAGGTGCTATAAGCTAGTTTTAGGCCAAAGCTGTCAGAACAATTTACAATTTAAACAAAAAAAATATAAAATTCAGACACAGTACCACCGAATAAAACAAAGGAAAAACAGTTGCAGTACAAAGTCCTAAAAGACATTAGTGCATTTTGAAACTTAACATTTAAAAGAACTTGAAGTCTTGTACAATACTTTACACTGTAACAAAGAGAGCCAACACATTTTTATTTTTCTCTACAGAGGTAATTCAATAACCAGGTGCTACCACGGAAAGGCTGTTTTGCTAGTAGCTACTTACCTAATCTCAGCAGAGGCACCTGGAGATAATACAGATAACACTGAGGTAAATATGGAGAAGATGCTTAACTAGATAGCTTGACGCATTTAACACTTCAAAACATTTTTTTTTACCACAGAACAGAATAAGGTTAGTAAATCTCTCTAACCTGATATAAAGCACTCTTCAGCAGTGAGATCAAACATGTTCAAAGTCTTTATGGCTAGACAACATTGGTGAAGGCTAGGAGCAATCCAACTACTGTATCCAGCTTAGAAATGTTTTAGCCAAAGCTAAGAGAAGAGGCTAATAGCAGCACTGACCCAAAATGGTTCAAGGCCAATCTATTATTTCAAATAGGATGACTTCTGAACTTTGGCAAAGCAGATCAAGATGTCATCAGATGTCTTTCGGCCAGAGCATATCATACCCATACTGGCCTCCAAAGAATTTCTGTAGTCAAATCAAGCTTGTTATTACATATAAATGTGTTGCTGGATTGGGCCCTGCCTGTTTACTTTGCCTAATTTGAGGAACAGCTTTTCCCATATATATTAGCCCAAGAGTTGCATTCTTTGAATAAAGGTTGCCTGCATATGCCGTTCCTTGAAAGAAGACTGTGGAGAATCTATTACCTTGGGCCTTTTAGACTCTCTCTGGAAAGCTTAAAAAAATCTAAACAATTTATTTATACTTTAGCAAACTGGAACAGCCTATATGGAAAAAATGTTCTAAATTATTTCTAGATCTATTTATATGCTGCCCATTTCACTATCAAAATGACTCTGGGACAGGCCTGTCAAACTGGCAGCCTGTGGGCCTGCACAGGCCACACCCACTCTAGCTCCACAAAAGCAAAAAAAAAAAAAGTTGCAATACATCACAATATGTCATGTGTTCAAATTCCTTGACTGCACCATACCCCTTCTGCTGAACCGAGTGGGGTGGTCTAAGCCCTTTGGCATTATTAGTCAGTTCCTAAAGTAGCCAGTCTCATTCCATAAAGGACTTTAAAGTTGATACAATCAATGCCTTGTGTTGGATCCATAAGCAGACCGACTACCAGTGTAGCTCTCATATATTAATCATGTTGTTTTCACTTTGATTTTCATCTTTTTTCCCCTAAATTATGTGATGATTCATAGCTTTAGGATATTTTCAATTATTTTATGACATTTCATTCATTGTTATCAAGTGGACATGGTAATCATCACAAATGGTCTATGCTGGGAGTCAAGCATTATAAAAACTGTAAAATAAATCCATAGCCCACAAACTGTGAATCTCTGTCAGTTTGCATAGGCATAATTCTATATTATAAACATTCAGCATTTAGAATATATTTCTATTGCTTATAGTCCAATAATGCTTAAGAAGGTTACCACTGTTTATCAAGTATTTATATAAAATAACTGAACATGTTTGGGAATATACAGTTGTGTGTGTGGTGTGTGTGTATTCTTTCAGCTCTTACATAAATATGGATTGCAGACAAAAATTTAAACAATGTGTACTTGGAACTGGAAATGACTTTGGTTTTAACAACCATCAAACTGCTTTTGTTAGATGTAAAGAGGTAGAATAACATTCTCCAAGTGCTAGTTTATGATAAACATATACAATTTGCAGCTGCTCAGCTGTTCCCACCTTCACAACAAATCAAATGAATGCAAAAAATGCACACACCCAACAGTTAATGTTATTTTTGAAGACAGCTGTAACCATTGGAGAAATCCCATAAATGCCTATAGTACTTATGTTATAGACCTGGAATACATTTAGTATCAGTAGCAACATTTCAAGATCGGTACAACATATTTTCACATTAAATTAACCAAATCTATGGAGACCCCATTTAGTGAATGAGTTGTATACTGTATTCTTAATTTGTTCCTATTTACTGGTATAACCATAAGTAAACCAGGAATAGATGTACCTTATAATGACATTTTCAGGAGAGAGTCTTAAAGAGTCTGCAATGCAAACATTGCCTGATTTGAATGTACATATAAATATCAATGCATGCACAAAAGGGGAAGATCTTGCATTTGCCTCCATCTTTCCATAGATGCCACTATTCATCATGCTCTTCAAGCCAGTGATTTGACTGATTATTCTCGATTGAAGAATCTTAATCAAGAAGAAAGCCTGGTATATGAACCTGGAGTGTATGAGAACCAACTGTTAAATCCCCCACAGCTCTATGACACTTTAGGGATCTATTTTCCCCTTCATGCCCTCAAATAGCTAGGAAAACAGAAAACCTACCCCAATCCACAACTGGAGCCCAAAGCAGTTCAGGGCCATTTAACAAAAAACAAACAAACCATGTGTCTGCCACCCACACAAAATTCACCTAAGCAAATACCTCATTTTGTTTACAATCCAAGAAGCTGCATGTATAAAGTAGTCCACTAACAAACCAAGCTCTAACAGATTCCTGATTTATCATCCTGTACTGGATTTTTTTAAGTACCTATACAGTTAATGTCTATATTGCATTTATTCTTAATAGAAACTTAATCTAGTACTATAATACAACTAATTTGTTTTTACAAAACGTACACAACTGATCCTACTTATGGAAGTTCTGTCCCAGGTAAGAAAACCACAAATAGTAAGAGCTTGAATTAGTAGGAATTACAGGGTTAGATTCCAGAGCTTATGGCCATCCTTTTCGTCCCACAAGTATACAGCTTCTCTCTTCCCATAGATTTAATGTGCAATATTCTTGCATTAGTTCTTTCCCTTCCTAAGTTGGTTACAGCAGATTTCATTGGGTCAGCCAAGCCATGAAGCTCTATGAGGAACTGCTACAGCAAGTAACCTTCAACTTCTTTGGAGAAACTTGATGGATTGGTCATGGATAGGGTCATCTTTCTTTTGTTCATGTTGACTTTTGTACTTTAATGCACTCTTTCAAGATTTTGATGGAGTAGCCTCTGCATCACTGGATGCTAGTGCTGCTCCAGGCCCCTTAATCCAATTGCCGTGAGCTATTTGTGAACTTCCCTAGTGTGGCAATTGAGTATTCCCCCCACTGTAAACATGAAAGATCTCAAACAGTGCCTAGTGGAGAAGATGGCAAATGTGAACCAGATCATGCTATATTGGATGACCAGGCTGGTTAACCAACTGTATCCACAAAATGTACGTATATCAATGGCTCCACATCAAGGTGAAAAAGTCAAGCAGTGTATCAAGGGATCTTCTTATGGTTCTCAGGATAAGGAACAATAAATGGAAAGTAATCAAGGAAAGAAGCAACCTAAAACTAAGATGAAATTTCCTGACAGTTAGAACAATTAATCAGTGGAACAATTTGCCTCCAGAAGTTGTGAATGCTCCAACCCTGGATGGTTTTAAGAAGAAACTGGACAACCCTGTGTCTGAAATGGTATAGGGTTGGAGGTTGGACTAGAAGACTGACAAGGTCCCTGCCAATTCTGTTATTATGTTCTGTTCTGTTCTGCTGTTTGACATATTTATAAATAACTTGAATGAAGAGTTAGAATATATATGATTACATTTTAGGCAATGCAGAGGTGATGAAGGAATGGACAATAATCTTAAATGACAATATCAAAATGAAGATTTTTTTTTTTTTTTACAAACTGGAACAAAAGGCAGAAAGCAGCAAAATAAATTTTAACAATAACAAACACTTGGAGCAGAAAAATCAAAAGCATGATTTTAGGATGTGAGTGGGCAGGAGTATATGAAGAAAGAATCTAGGTATTTTGGTAGATAACTAGGTGTCTTGGCCCCCTATAGCCTGGAGGAAAGAAGACTGTACTGTAGGGAGACCGAGAGTACTCTACAATGGTCAGAATTCTTCCAAGGCAACAAACACTAACTTTGAATTACAGAGAAGTAGTTTTTAGTTGGATGTCAGCAACATTCCCTCTAATTTCTGACATGCCATGTGGGGGGGGGGGGGGAAGAGCTTTTGTTCTGCTTTTCCCAAACCAACTATACATTTATGCACCACAATATGAGTATATAAGTAAATTGGAAATACACACAATAATAACATGTTAGCATATTTACATATATCTTCAAGGATAGAAACCAGAAAGTATAATATTGTGCACACTTAAAAAGTTGTGCCTGCAAGTCATTTGGATTTCTGGCAACCATCCCCACATTTTTCAGAGGTGGTTTGCCACTGTCTTCCTCCTAAGGCTGAGAAAGAATGGCTGGACCAATCCCCACCCACTCCTAGAGCTGGCTTTGCGCCTAAATTTGGACTCGCAATTTCCAATTCCTAGCCCAGTGCCCAACTGGCTCAATGCATACATGCTAAAAAGATTATAATTTAACCTCACTAGTCATTAATCACTGATAATCGCAATCAATGTTTTGTAAGCATTTATAATCCCCCCTTTGAAATTTGACACACAATAAAAACATTAGAAAGAAAAAGGAGGAAAAAAGCATTAAAAGGTATTTAGATAAGAACTTTCTGGTTCATTTCCCCTATTCTTTTTTTTCCCTTCTTCTCTGGATGTATTTTGGAGTTATTTAAACTTTCATTACTACTGGTATGTTTATACTATTAACAATAACCACAAACCTTTTTTGCATGTAGAAATTCCACAGATATTAATTAATGAGTATTAATTAAACATTTTCTGGAAGAAGGGAGGGAAGAAATGAAATGGGGGTTTTGGAGGGAAGGGGGAATAAGGAGGAAATGAATTCAACCTATTTTTGGAGGAAGGGCACTTCTTCATGCTGTTGAGGTTCTACTGCTCCAAGGCTGGAAAAGCAAGCTGGCTGGGGAATTCTGGGAACATCTTAAAGTCGCCAAGATTGAGAAACACTGACTTAAAGGGAACATGGAATGTCAGAAAAACAGATTCTACTGTATAAACAGTTAAACAGTAGATCACACTGCTCCTGAGAAGATAGACTTTGCTGAGAGTGTTTAAATAGGAGTCACGGGACCATCTGTCAGGGATCCCATAATAATGGATTCCTGCATTGGGTGGGAGGCTGGACTCAGTGATCTATGATTCTACAAAGCATTCTCCACATCTAAAATCTCTATTATTAGAAAATTATGTAATTTTCCTTCTTTAATTTAGATAATTTTCTTTCCTTAATTTTATCAATTAGATGATTTCGTACATTTAAAATAATAAAAATGCATTTCAACTCTGTTGAATTTGTTTTCATTGTACTAAGGTCTACCAACCATAAATGGATAAAAAAAAGATTCAGAAAAAAAATTAAAAATGTAATTCCAAGGCCTTAGTTTGAGTACTCCAGTTTAATTGAGCATATAATCTATCTACTCAGTATATTTATTGTTGCAATTGTTCAATACCTAGGAATAAAAAAATCCTTTAATTATTTTCAAATATATAAGATTCTGAATTTCTACAAATATTCTAAATGTTCTATTTCAAATTATCTTAATTAAACAGAATATTACCAATCATATTTCTATAATTTTAATTCACATATTTGAATATATATAATCTTTTCTTTCCTGCACTCTATTCTTTGTTTTATCTATATAAAAATTGTGTGTTATACTAAGCAATTAAAAGTTCAGTTCCTGGCATAGTTTTAATTACTTATGTATTTGTTCAAATAATTAAGAATGATTATATGCTCATACCTAACAGCATATTGGCAATTATTTAAGACAACTAGTTAGATAAAGCCTACATAGTTCTTTCAAATAGCATCCCCTAAATACACAAAGCAAGCTGAGCATTGTTATCTCCAACCCCATACTGAAAAAATTGCTACCAAAAGGATAGAGTACCATTGATAGAAATATCAATCACTTCTCTTTATCACATACTTTTGCTACTTTTCTTGAGTTTACATTACATGCCTGTTTCAAACAGTTACATTTTATTACATTATTTTCAAATATTAGAACTGGATTTTAAATAAAAGCTTCTCTTTTTAATGTAGTCAAATCTAGTTTTTTATAATAGTTTGCTCTTAATTTTAATTTGTTTTAGAATAAAAAAAGAAGTTTTATCATTAATACAAGTGTAGCAAGCATGTTTAAGAATCCTAAATTTTCAGTATTTAACTGCAAAAACAAACAAATATATCATCAAACAAACCAATCTGGAGTTCCCACCCAAGGCACAAATAACCAGGCTCAAATTATCCTATTTCAGATCCATAAGACTTTCACTGAGAAGATTTTAATGCTGAGTAGGGTAGAATGAAAGAGGACAATCAACCAGAAAAATGGACTGACTCTGTTAGTAATGAATGTATTATTATAAGCCTGAAGGACCAGGTTAGAGACAAATTACAGTGGAGAAAAGAACTATACATATGGTTGCAAAAACAACTAACTTCATCAGACATAATCAATATATAAATTTCCCACAGTTATCGTCAGATGATGTGTTGTGCAATATCTAGAAAGACAAACCCTGTCATAGAAATATCTTCCACAACCTACTCTTGAAATATAGCATAAATAATTATTTAAATTATGTTTGCCTCCTTCAGTCTAAAGACAGAACACAAATTATCCCAAATTATCTAGGACAGCAATCTGTAAAACCAACTGAAGTATTACAAACTTTACTATAATAAAACAGCAAAAATAAACATATATTCTAGCAAATGAGTAAGAAAACTAGAATATGTACATGTACTGATTTTTACAGTACTGAAATAATGCATCTTGGCTACGATATCATATTGTACATGAGGTTACATTTGAAAAGTTCAGAAACTGAATTTGATACAAAACCCAATTAGGATGCTATTAGTGTAAAGCACAGAGCTCATGATGCCCACAGCAAAATATCCAAATGCAATTTAAATTGTTGATAATGATCAGTATACAAGGGCCACCTTTCCTATTATAAATCTGTCCTACTATTAATCTCTCAAAAAGTACCTGCTGAAAAATAACTGCAATTTAAGCTTTACTTGGTGCTGCTATCTGTTCTGGAATGAACTCCCAATAACTGTATGAAGTTCTACTCTCCACTGAAATAGCTTACAACCTGCTATCTAAAGTACTACCTTCTCCCACTACAACATTTGTAAACAATTTTACTTGTAAGGTATGTGTGGGTGGGTGTCTTCAAGTCAGCTTCTGGCTCCTGGACTAGATAACTCCCTTCAGTTTTCTTGGCCTGATGCCTTCACCATGATACCAAAGTGGGTCTCAATTTTAAATTTTAATGGGGAGAGAGAGAGAGAGAGAGAAAATACATTAGCTGCTTTGAGTATTTGCCACGGTAGAAAAGTGTGCCATATATGTCAAATAAAAAAAATAGAATGTTTCAAGGAAACACACTTATTTCACTAATGAAAAATGTTAAACTGTCTAACTTAAGCTATCAGTGCTACAGTGATAAAAACCAGCTTCCAGGTAAGAAGTTAAAATCAAATATAATTCAGCGTTTTTATAGCTTTCTAACTTTCATTTCATATATCAACTTCTGAATTCTGCAGAAGAGATTTTCAGATTTTTCCATCTAATATCTTCTTTCATTATACCTGACCTTTCTAATTACACTATTAGTATCTCAGTAAGTTCACTCTGAAAAACTTTACAAGAAATTAAATCTTCTTTCCATTGATAAAGTTGTATAAAATGATAGATTATCCATATTGTTATATGAAGATCTGATTTGGACCATTGTTCCAGGTCCAAAGCTGGAAAGAAAGCCAAGATGGACATGGAAGCTGGCTGGGGGACTAGGTTAATGAATCTCTCTCCACCCAATTCACCTCACAGGGTTGTTGTTGTGGGGAAAATAGGAGGAGGAAGGAATCATAGAGCTGGAAAGGGCTTTGGAGGACTTATAGTCCAGCCCTCTGCCCAAGGAGTTCTTATTCAATCCTGTAGTTCTTATTCAATCCTGAACAAATGGTTGTCCAATATCTTCTTGAAAAACTCCAGCAATGAAGCACCTACAACTCCAGGGGCCAGACTTTTTCATTGACTAATTGTTCTATCAGGAAATTTCTTTTAAGTTCCAGGTTAAATCTCCCTCTGACACAAGCTTCCAGAATATTAGGTATGTTTGTTGCCTTGAATTAGTTATCAAAATAATAAAAGTGAGATAAAGGGGTATTTATACAGCTTTGGATTGCCCATCATACTCGCACATATACCCATCTTATACTTCATCCAGAAAAAGCCAATGTTATGTGCTGGATACTTTGTGTATTTATAGGTTTTTTTTCTAGGTTTTTAGTTTTAGAGTTATGTGTACTTGTGTCCTTTTTTTAATCTATGTTGTCTGATGTAGCACCTTGGTTTTAGGGAAATATTGTTTCATTTTACTGTGTACTGTACTGTATATTGTTGAAATGACAACAAAGCCTATTTGACTTGACTTGACTTCAATGCCAGCATAACAGGGTTTATGACACTTTCAAGCAGCCATGTCCAATTGGTGCACTCCATTCTCTTGCCTAAAACCAGAAACTGGCATAGTTTTGAGATTTTGGAGTATGGTAATTATAATATTTTTGCTTAGTCTGAAATACCACCAAAGGGATTGCATCTTCATCTTTCAGATAGTTTTCATGTCATATGCTGACTGATGTATATCCCACTGAATGTTAACATAATAAATAATAGGTATCTGGGGATTCCACATTGTTTAGTGCATTGCTATTTCATTTTGTTCCCTATCCCACAAATGTATCCTTTAATTTTTCATTTTATGTGTGCTTTTCCATGTTGGTATTTAAACTGAAAGAGGCACTGTCAAAGTGTCAAAGACATATTAAAAACAATGGTGCTATGAAGCAGCTGGTGTCCTAAGTATGCCTACATTTCCAGAACAACAATTTGTTTTTAAAACTGTCTAACATTGTTAATATAAGAACTAACTAAGGATTCTTATAAATACAAACAAACAAGAAAACTTGTTCCATATTGATCAAAGTTTATCAAATATGTTAGTTACATTATTCAATTAAAGTTATATTGCTAAAATGCCAAACTTAATGAAAAGGCAATGTAAGTAGCAATGTACATAATACTGTACATGATTTATTTTTCATTTAATTAAAAGGTAGTGTACTTTGTAAAGTAGCAAAAAATTTCCTCCAAAGAAATTTCCTTTGTAAAAATTAAAATAAGAGGCCATATTTAAAAGCCTTAAATGTTAGAAATACATCTTATGAAACTAAAGTTCAGTAAGAAACATCTATGTAGTATTAATTAAAAGAACACGTATTAATTAAAGTAGTATTAATTAAAAGAACACATGTAATCTATAAATTTGCAAATTTGCAAATCAGTATGTATATATTTAGACATTTAAGAACCACAAATGACATTTATTTTAAATATCTTCTTTAAAAACCATATTAGCAGCTTTAGTAACCAGTTATCAGAAATTCAAACCATTTATTGAAATATGCATAGGTAGGAACCAAAGAACAAATGTAGTGAATTTCTTTAGTTATATTTTCTTCCAGCAAGATATGTACTGTATAGGATGTAGTCTCAAGAATTTAAGAATATTGTCTGCCATATGGATAAACTGCACCTTAAATGCACCTTCGAACTAGAAACATGTATTACATCACTACTTCTTACTTGAAATCAAACAATCATATAGAGGAAGTGGAAGCCAAAAATAAGTTTAATTCTGAAATACCAACATTTCTATAATTCAAAGTGGGTAACTGATTAAATATAAAGGTGGGAAAGTAATAAAACTAATGTCCATTTACAACTAGTACATTTTATAAAGCACACAAATTGTTCCAAACTTTGTTAAACCACAAGAAAGAAGAAAAATGTCTCTTGTTAATCAAAGGAGTAGATCGCCTTGGCTTATCTTATTCCTATCTTTCCTTTTCAAAGTTATATAAATCAAGTACTTAAAAGTATTAATACAATCAACTAGTCAAAGTTTTGCTGGAAAATTAGTTTACATAAATTCTGGGTTATTTTGATGTTTATCTGAGCTTGTTTTTAATACTGTAATGCCACACAATCAGTGATTTTATCGAACTATATAAACTGGAAACCACTCAGTTTTTCTAGGTACAATAATTTAGAAAACTTAGATAGTACACAAAGTTCTTGGAACATTGTTGAGATCTATTCAGTTTACAAGTTCACCCAAATACCATACAGGACTTCTATATTTTAATTTTAGTCATTGAAGTAGAATCTTGGAATCATTTAGGTTCAAAGAGAAAAAGTTTCTCTTCAGCAGAGCTTAAACAAAGGAGAAATATAACCACAAACAATGTTTCCTAAGCAAGTGTTCATATGAAATGAGGTTTTTATTCCAGTTTCATATAATTACTAACTACAATAAGACACAATACTTTCTTCAACTCTATTTCCCCATATACCACAAAATTCTTAAAAGCTGCTCTATGCTTTTTTTAAAATACTAACATGCAATCATTTCACGCATCTTAAACAAAAATTCAGCAGATTCTAGTAAAGCTACATTAAGACTGCTAATTTGTTTGCACTGAGGAAATTATATTAATTGAAAAATAATGTGTGGGAAAAACTGAATGCAAATGTGGATTTTTCTTCCCAACTATTTGTCTACCACAAAGTTAGAGAAATTGCAAACAAAAGTGCAAATGCAATAAATAAAGTCTTGACATAAATGATCAAATAGGGAAGAATTTAAATTTGGTTTAAATCATTTACTATGAAGTGATGCCATATTCTAATAATGGAGCATAAGAAATCAGAAGATGATTCAAGAGTGCTGTACTTTCTAAATGATGCAAGAAAGCCATCTAGTGTTAACATTTAAAATGAAAAGTGACCAAAAAACAAAACAAAACTGGATAAAGTATGTACTTAAAAGAGTCTTTACCACAACATAGATGCTTCAAGCAACATTTTGGAAACAAGCACCTGTATTCAGAAACAACTCTTCAAATAGTTTCAATAAAAGAACACTTTACTTCAAGTTTACTTCATTTACTGAGCTGTAAGCTTTGTGAACTAAATTCTGAACAACAAAATGAAAGTTGAACAAAAATTCCTAAAACAGGGGTAGTCCTTCTTGCATCAAACCAGGCCACCATCTACTTTAAAGAAATCCAGAAAATTAAACAAAGGGAATATGTGGGATAGATATTCAGAGGGTGGGCAGGATCCAAGAATTGGCAGCAACGGGGGAGGGGGGAGCATTTCTTTGTGATTTTTCATACATAAAACATTATTACAGCGACTGAAGGGATGGCTCACACACACACACACACACCCCGCCCCTCTTCATCTAGGAAGAACCAAGATTCTAACCACCCTAAGCTATTTCTCCTCGGAGAGAAACATATCCGAGATACAAGAACATGCATCCCCCACAGGGCAGCGTTCTTTTAAAAGTCAGCTGGGTAGAGCCCACGCCACTTGCGATGCCAGCGCAAAAGCAAAATGCGGATGAAGTCAATAATGTGCGTGTCATATATCTGTGGCGGTGGTCAAAGTGTGCCAGCTACAACATTGCAGGGCTTGAGGGGTTAAGTCGTTCTGGCAGGCGGCTTGTCCGACCCTTTCCATTCTCCCCCCCCCTTTTTTTTACACACACACCCACACACACACAGAGCACTTTTTTTTTTCCACGGGAGGGGCCCGATCCCTCCGGCAGGCAGGCAGGCAGGCAGGTAAGCGAAACAACAACTCCTGGCGTCCTCACTTATCCCCGCTCCAGAGTCACACCTCCCTCCTTTCCCACCTCCCATCCCGTCTCCCTCGGGGGGGGGGGGGAATTCACGGCCAAACTCCCGATGCTCAAAGGGGACACACGGGAGGTCTCGGGGTCAATCTTGGCAAGCTGATAAAATTTCTCCCCCTTTCCCCCTCCCTTCAAAAGAGGGGCGCCCTTTCTTTTCCCCTCCCAGGACCAGGGGTCTTTCACGCGACCCCCGGGGTCCCATCACCCGCCTCCCCAAATTACAAAAGATCCCACCACCCACTCAGAACTGCCTTCTCGCTTCCCCATCGCTCCACACCCCACCACTCCAAAAAAAATAAAATACACCCTCGGCAATAGAGAAGGGAAGCCGCCTTTCGAAGGGAAGGAAGCCTTAGCTCTTCTTGCAGCCCCGCGGGGCGGGCGGGCGGGCGGGCGAAGGGCGACCTTTAGTCCCTTACCTTCCTTCTCATAATCAGGTCGCCCGAGCGGGCTGTTTCCCGGCCAGGAGCTCCATTGACCTCCCCACCGTCGCCCGAGATCTCGGCTGCTGTAAGAGTCACACGCAGGTTTTGAAGGAGCGCCGGGCAGCGCGCTTCGGGAGGGCTTCGGGGGAGGGGGCTAATTCTCCAGGGAGGGAGGGGACGAGCGGGGGCGACCAGCGGCTACTTCCCCACCGCGCGCCACCTGACTGTTTCCCTCCCGTGCAGAGTCGCGCAGGCAGCCCAGGCGAGCAGCGGCTCGGTCCGCCTCAGCCGCCGGGTGGGAGGTAGAGAAAGAAGAGGCAGCTTCGCTCCTCTTCCCAGCCGCGCCTTCCCGGCGCCTCATTGGCTCCCGTCGTTCAAGGCGTCCCCTCGGCGTAACGCGATTGGGCCGCGCCCTTTCGCGGAGAAACGCCCCGTTTCCCGTAGGCTCCGCCCATCCTCTCGCCTCTCCTTTTCCTTCCTTTTTCTCGCTCTCTTTTTTCTTTTTACAATGGGTTTTTTTCCCGGCCGTGGGAAGCTGCCGCCGCCGCCGCCGCCGCCGCCGCCTTCTATTTTTTTTCCCCCCTTGTCTTTCTTTCCCAGGCAGCAGCAAGGGCGGGGTTCGTCTCCTGACAGTTCTGCTTTTGTTTGGGGTGGGGGGTATCCTCACTAAGCAAAGTTTTATCTGCGGAAAGCCCTGAGTGGATCGCGCGGGGTGACTGGTCCGCGTTGCGCGTCAGGGCTCGTCGAAACGACCCCAGTGGCTTTTTGCTAAGAGAGAGCCTCTACTAGAGGCTTGGCATTGGCCGGATTCCCAGCTACATCGTAAACTCTTAGTTCTTTTTACCGCGATAGAGGAAGATGAGGTGCTAAATAGAGAACGGAAGGTTAGGGTCCTTC
Source organism: Myanophis thanlyinensis (assembly GCA_017656035.1). Lineage (NCBI taxonomy): Eukaryota > Metazoa > Chordata > Lepidosauria > Squamata > Homalopsidae > Myanophis > Myanophis thanlyinensis. The sequence continues at coordinate 10,697 of JAEANM010002322.1, read as the reverse complement.
TGAAAAAGTAAGGCGGACTCCGAGATTGCGGAGGAGGCTCCGTTGCTCTCCAGCCATAACAAGCACGTATTTGTGTAGAGAGGCTGAGCGTTTCCAAAATAAGCTTCTGATCACAGCAGCTCAATTTCAAGACGGAGGGACAACGCTACCGCCCACAATAAGATGCGAAATCAGACTTTGCGAACACGGCCCTCCATGTTGCTCAACTACAACTCTCCTCCATCCCTCGGCCAACATAAACCGGTTGAAAATATAATTCGATACATCTGGAGGTTGTTGGTTGGGATGATTGTAATAAACTATAATTTAGAGATCTCTGCTGAAACCCCACTACGAAACTAAGCACCAAACTAACCAAAAACGATTTAAAGTAAGAGAAACATTTTGGATTATCACTATGAGCAAATAGCAACAACAATCTCATCTGCCTGACTTCCTTATGTATTATTTATATTCAGATATTCACAGCATCAGCATAACATGGACCAGATTTTATTTAACAGCTTGCATTGCTCCCAAAGAAGAAAATTTACACACTATATGTGAGACAATGTGTACATCATACCTGGGGTCACTTTGGTTTAAAAATATGCTAATGGTCTTCCCATTGTTCTGTAATCAAACCTGCTTCTCTAATGGTTAGATTTTTTTTAAAAATGTACACTTATTTGAATTTCAAGCCTTTGGACTTATCAAATAGTTGACCACAGTTCAAAATGGAGGCTGGAATGTATAAAAAATACTAGAACGATATGAATGCATTGCATAAAGTGACATTTATTAAAGCATTAGTTCTTCAAATGAAGGAAAAGCACATCCTATAAATGGAAATCTGAACATTGAATCTGAACATTGAATCTGACAATATAGTGCTGACAAATAAACTTCACAGAAATTAGTGGATTAACTATGCAGTGATTTACAGCAATGCTAGTTTCCAAGTCAGAAAGATAAAGATCTTCATGCCATAATCTTGAAATTTGGATGGATCATAAAATGCATTTTTCTAGTGACTTTTCACCTCAGTATCGTTCATCCCCCCAAATACTTTCTTACCATCTTTGAAAACCTGGAATTGCCTATTTATCTAAATACAGGGAAATTGCATAGATCCTTAGACAGTTTCTCTCAAGACTGTTTTGTATCGTAAACTATATATTTATTACATGTTTTTGCACATGATTTGCCTGTCACAATTTCAGTTCTTTACCAGACTGACATAGGGATTAATCATTGCTGAATGACTTTCACTGTATTTTGAAACAAGTAGTACAATGACATGCACAAGAATCCAACTGTCATCTAAATCTCATTGTTATGACTAATCTTGAAATAGAGCAGACACTAGTGACACTGACACATACTCGGGAATTGTTCTAAAATATGCAACCAACCAAGTTTTTATTTTCACCTTGAGTTTTCCCACGCAACCAGACTTCTTCCTGGCCTGCTTTATAATACTATAAAAACTTTCCCCAGATGCCTTGCTTTAAATCTAACACTAACTTAATCCAACTATTGGGACAAACAATTTTGTGAAGGATTTCCCATTGTTTTTAAAGAACAAATGAAAATCATATTGAATGTTCCAAGGCGAGTAACCATGTTCATATCAGTATCATCTAAAATGTACTCTCCCATGTAAATTCTGGATGTAGTTACATATTCATCCATGGAAATGTATCTCTGTGTTCAGAGGAGAGATTTTTGCCAAACAGAGAGCCATTCATGCATTCCATAAACATACATAATGCATAGTTCCAGTGATATGATCATCAAGTTGGTATTTCATCAGAAATGATCAACTTATGTAGTACACTGAGGCATTGCAGAGATCATCCATTATTGTAGTTGAATGAACGTTATTAGTTGAATAGCAGCAAATCATCATCATCAGATAACCAGTTTGAAAAGTGGCCTGGACTCAAGCAGAACTAAAAGCCTTGGATAAGAAGTCAGAAAAGCAATGACAAAGAATCATGCTCTTCCTCCATGCAGCAATGTTGACAGACTCTACTTATTAAAGAAAATAGATGGGTGTGGAATGTTGCAAGAACATAGATGGTTGAAGAAGAAAAGAGAGCATTGGAGGAGTATGTGGCGGACAATGAAGAAGATGCCATAAATGCTTACCAGCAAGAACTTGTAAGACACAGAGTAGATAAAGTAATAGAAAATGAAAAAAGTAAAATGCTCTGGGACTTTAGAATTCAAGAACTTGCCACATGATATCCCACACTTAACAACTGTTAAGACTTAACACCCCAGCTATAACAATTGTTGATAAGAAAGATGAAAAATATCTGGATAATGGATGTTATAATACCTAGGGACAGCAGAGTAGAAAAGAAAGAACTGGAGAAAAATCACACAATATAAAGACTTGCAAATAGAAGAAGAACAGCTATGGCAAAAGAAAGCAAAGATAGTGCCAATAGTAATAAGTACTTTGGGTGCAGCTCCAAAACATCTGGAGCAATACTTGAACATCACATTAAGAAAATCACCATCAGTCAAATTCCAAAGGCAGCTTTCTTGGAACAGTTTACATCCTGCAATGATATTTTTAATGCAATCAAACCATAACATCTGCCTATCTCAGGATCTTGAGAAGGACTTGATAGGTACATGAAAATGCAAAGTCCAGTCTGAAAATCTATGTACCGGTAACCAGTAATAATATCTATTTTTATGTAGGTGAAAGTTTTTCGTATATACATACATATTGATTTGATTTTTATGCCATCAAGTTGCTTTTGACTCCTAGTGGCCTCACAGATTTTCCTTAAATGAACTATAAGCCACCCCAATTTAGTTAAATTTTAATTTGTTTTTAAACTGTTATTTATTCTGTGTTTCTTTTAGATGGCTGTACACCACCTACACGAGTCCTTCGGGAGTGAGGCAGTATAAAAATTAAATAAATAAATACTGTATTAATATCTACATTATCTCTCTTTATCCTCTTAAAAATAATTTATAAAATTACAACAACTACCTTGCCTTTGCACTCAGTATTTATTATCCCACAAAGTTCTAAATAAATATTCTTTTAGATTCTTTTTTTTCTTTATAATCTACAACTGTTTTCCCTAGGAATAATTAACAGATGTATTGTTGCAATACAATACACACAAAATACTATCAGCACTATTCCTAGTCTACACTGCAGTACAACAAAATCCATTTCATATTTATAATAGCAAATTTAGAGTAATGAAGCCTAATCTATATAAAGTTTTGCAAAGTATAATACAGTTTCATTGTACTATGTACACAACGCACATTGTCTTGAGGAAAAAAGAATGTACAACTCTTTACCACTAGGTGTCCTCTATTATTTTTTTCTGCAGTGTTCTACAAAATTAATTTTGCATATTAGAAATCTGTAGTCCTTACAAAAATAGGAACATCTGCCTTTCACATTTCAATTATAACCGAAGCCATCCATGAAATATTAGCTGCTATTACAATGTGAATTCATTTGAATGGGATGCCTTCACTGAGCTGTTAAATGTAGTCTCATTTGTTTATTTATTAAACACATTTATATGGCCACCCAGCTCATGAACAGTGACTCCGGGCAGCTTACTCCATTAATTTAATACTTTATGGCTACTACAAACATTACTGTACTTGACCTCAAACTAATCTGTTGATTTTTTTCTCCTGACAGTATTTATGCATGCATGTGATACTTCAGATACATTGAGTTTAAAAACTTCTTTGTAAGATGAATGGCAATCTCAGACAGCTGTATTTATATACTTCTTTGTATAATTTTTAAATGTCTGTACCTCTTACTGTCAGGCTAACACATAAATCAGTTCAGCAGCCTCTAGAAATCTGACAGAATAGACATTTATTTTATTGCAGAACTCAAAATGAATGTTATAAAGTAAGATAGTTTTCTCTGGCCACATAATTACTGCAAACTGTCAAATGCTTTCAGATGAAGCATTCCATTAGATTTTTTTCCACCATCTTGACTCCGTCTCTCCATTTCCTATTTTTCCATACCTATATTTTTTTCCTTCTGAAACAAGAAACCAGGCTTTGACTTGGATTTTTAATAAATTGTTGATTTTAAACATGCTTATTCTGGGGTGGGGGGGTGGAGAGAGTTCAGTGGATGTGATGGAAAAGGTATCTGACTATCCAAATAATCAGAATAAGTTTTGGGACTGTGATATATTAACTAATTTAATCAAGCATTCACTGTGCCAGGATAACGTTCAGAAGTTGTACATTTGTTACAGTTTGACAAGTTCCAAATACTTATCATTATCAGGGGAGCAACAATACAGTATGAGAACAAGCAGGATTTTAAAAGGCCTGTGGCCAGTGATCTTTCAATGTCATTCTCCTTGCTTTCTCCACTTGAAATCAAAGCCTTCCAACTACCAGATCTGTACTCGCTAAGAAACGAAGTCAATTTTATTGGCAGGATAGGGTTCAGTTGCAAGTGTCATTTTAAAACACATATTGACTCATTCTTAATATCCGTCACTTATGCTTACTTCTGAGAATATCCACTGACCTCTTTCAGACTTGCTTTCCTGCCTTGGGCCCTTCTGGGGCAACATTTCACATTTTTTTTATTATCAAAGTTCAAGTTCAAAGTTCAAAACCTGTGTTGTCAATGCACAACATGTGTTCAATGAAATTGAATGAGCCTCCATTGGTGCAACCTCACAAGAACACAGAATAAATCTCAAAAATAAAAGAAATCCCTAAGATGGAGCTAGAGGCACATTTCCATATATATATATAAATATAAAATATTACACCGGTATATACATATTGCACATTGCACTGGCACTGTAAGTCTGTCATATTAAGTGTAATTGTGGTGTTATGTTGAATTTAGACGTCTGATAGCCCATGGATAGGAGTTATTTTTCAGCCTATTTGTCCAGCTGGTTATGCTTCTATATCTTCTGCCCGATGATGGAAGTATAAAGAAATGCTGTCCAGGGTGAGAATCATCCCTAAGGATTTTCCTCACTCTGCTGAGACTGGGGTACCTGGTGATTTCCTCCAGTGAAGTTATGGGGTAGCCCATGATTTTTTGTGTTGTGTTCAATACCTTCTGTAGTGTCTTCCTGTCCCTGGCTGTTAAGCCAATGTACCACACGGTGACACAATATGTGAGGACTTTCTATTGTTAACCGGTGGAAGAAAGTCACCAACCATTGTGCCACTTGATTTTTCCATAAGACCCTTAGGAAATGGAGTCTCTGTTGGGCCTTTCTAACCACCTGGGATGTGTTATTTTTCCAGGTGAGATCTTGGTTGAAGTGTATCCCCAGGCATTTGAAAGAGGAAACCCTCTCTACACAGCCCCCCCCCCTTGATACACAGCGGGGCAGGTTCCTCTCTGTGTTTTTGGAAGTCCAACACTTATCTCCTTTGTTTTGGTAGTGTTCAGATGCAAGGTGTATTCTGAGCACCATGTAGATAACTTCTGGACTTCTTTCCTGTATGCTGATTCATCTCCTCCTGTAATAAGGCCCAGCATGGTGGTATCATCTGCAAACTTTATTATCATGTTAGATGGGTCTGAAGATATGCAGTCATGTGTGTACAGTGAGTACAGATAGGGACTAAACACACAGCCCTGAGGGGAGCCTGTGCTGGGGTTCAGGGAGAAGGATGTAAAGGACCCAGCCCTCACTATTTGTGGACGGTCAGAAAGTCTTTAATCCAATTACAGGTAAGGGGAGGGAAATTCAAGTCAGTCAACTTTTCAATGAGAATACTTGGCAGAATGGTGTTAAAGGCTGAGCTGTAGTCTATGAAAAGCATTCTGACATAGTTCCCAGGTTTCTTAAGGTGTCTCAATGCAGTATGTAAGGCAGTGACAATGATATCACCTGTCAACCTATTTCCTCTATAGCAAACTGATGTTGATTGAAATTTGATGGAAGGCATGATCTACGGTGTTGAAGAACCGGTCTCTCGAATTATTCTTTCCAAAACAAAGTTAGCATAAAATGTTGTGAATGATTATTTAGTGTATCTGTTGGGGAGGGGTTAGGGATACATTTATATACCAATTAAGCAAAAATAAATGTGCAATGGCAAAAAAAATCCAAAAAATAAACAAATAATCAAATCAGGAAGTGTGTACTATACATATATTCAGAAGCCAATTTACTCATTGTCTGCATATCATTTAATACCAGGGGCCACAGTTCCATGGTTAGTTGTTAAGATTTGTAGCAAGGTTCAGGGTTTGGTAGAACTGTTTTATAAGGGTTCTATGCTAAGAAGATGGTTTGTATTTGTATTCATAGGGGGGGCAGGAGTACAGCCAGGAAGACAGTGAAGGACCCCAGCTATTCCAACAACAGGATGTTTGCTATGATGCAATCAGCAAAGTGCTTCCGCTCCCTGAAAGCCAACACAGAGAGACTAAGGAGAAGCTTCTTCCCACAGGCAATACGGACTCTAAACCATAACAACCCAGGACTAAACAGAACCCCCATAAACTACCTCACTCCTAATTTATTCTCCTATCCTGTCTAGACTATTCTCTTGCTCTACTATCTATGGTCGTGAGCAATCACATATGCATTTCACTACATTTCATACAATGTATGACTGTGTATGTGACGAATAAAATTTGATTTGATTTGAGCAGAAATCAAGCCCATGGTTGGTCCAGCATGGGGGGTGGGGAGAATACAAGGCTTCGTCTTCTCTCTCATGCTTTTAAACATCTTTAAGAAGCCACTAGGAGATCTCGCCTACTATTTGGGGAAACTATTATAATACAAAGAGTATAAACAACTTTACATTATTACTTTTGATAAGTTGAAGATGTTATCAAAATCTTGCCCGGAGGCTATGAGGGGCTGGATGAGAAAAACTAAACTCATTAAACCCTAGCAAGACAGAAGTACTGCTGTCAATAAAAATGTAGCATCCTGAAATATTACTGTCAATATTGTGTATGAGATTGCATTCTCCATGAAAAAGTAGCTGTATGAGTTTGAAATTTTCTTAGACTCTTGGGTCCCATTAACTCTTTGCTGAGCTTTGGCTGGTGCTCTAGTTGCAGCATTAAAAAGGTATCCTGACTACTGCAACATGCTCTATGCCTTATTCCAGGGGTGGGCAATTATGGCTCCTTCCCACGCTGGCTCAGGAATTCTGGGAGTTGAAGTCCACGAATCATGAAGGAGCCATAATTGCCCACCCCTGCCTTATTCAAACTAATTCTGCCCACTATGTAAGACTATCAAGAGATGGTTTGCTTAAAGTTTCATTATTGTGAAAGGACTGTACCAGAAGGCAGGCCATCTCAGTAGTTGCCCCAATTACCCCCAAAGATAAGATGGGCATCCTTTGCTCCTAGCATTCTAGAAAGTCCTGAACACCCTTTTTTAAATAGGCATTTGATCTGAGCTGATGGTGACTGGGCCACCATTTCCAGCTATGTGCACTTGGCCTGGAAATTCTAAACTCTGCTACAGATTCTTTTTTTATATTTTACTGTTAAGTAAATTAGGGTGGAATAGAAATTGTAGAAATAAATCCCCATATAACTTAACCGTGTCCAGTATTTTTGTTTCTTAACTAATTGTGCCAAGAACCACACTTATCTGGCTTAGAATATGAGAAGCCATAAATGCACATCTTCCTTCCCAATCAAATCTACTGAGGCTGAAAAGTGCATCCTGGAAAGAAGAAAGGATGAAAAGAAAGAAAGATGAGAAGAAGAAGACTTGATCTCATTCCTCCCGGCGCATTAATCAATTCCTCCTCTTCTGTGACCTACCAGCAATCTTCAAAGGTTATACTGCAAATAATGCATTCCTCCTCCAAATACATATTTCAGCTGATATGTTGGATAAACCCAATTTTCTTGTCAAGCATGATGAGCCCTGGTAAGCAGTAGCATTGACCTGGCCTTGGTTGATTTCAAAAATATTTAAGAAGTCAGGTTATGCTTTGAAGGGGAGACTACCAGCAAATCCCAGATGGAACACTGACTATGAAGTTAAAAAAAACTATTCCAGAAGACAGAAATAGAAAATAACTTCTGTGTTGTGATGGGGGAAAAATAACCAATATAAAGTTACAAGGTCAGGTCAAGAAACAGAGAGTGCAAGGATTGCAAAAAAAAAAAAAATGTATTGATGTAGGGAATATTAACAAAGTCTTGAAGACTTGTCCAAGCCTTCACTTTCACCTTTTTAAGGACAAACTGATCAAGGTAGAACTGTTCTGAGATTCCTGGGCTTTCTACTTTCCCAGGAGTGAGCAAGTAATTTGCCTGCCCCGTATCCTTCTTAAAGCTAGAGCTAAATTCTTCTACGAGGACTCAAGTTCAACTCAAAATTATTTATTTTAACTAATGATGGTACATAGTAGACAAGGCCCTTTACCAAGTAAGCAAGCAGCTTAAATCATAAACTGTTACAGGGCTGGCCCTAATTATTATTATTATTATTATTATTATTATTAATAATAATAATTTAATTTCTATACCGCCCCCCTCCCTAGGGACTCGGGGCAGTGCACAGTCTTCTAAAAATACATACACAAAAAAGTTAAAATACAATTAAAAGAATTAAATCATGGCTCAAATTTAAAATAAAAAGTTTAAAATTTAAAATCAATTAAAAAACAACAATTTAATACTATACTATGCTACTATAAGCAAACCAAGGAAACTGAATTATTGAAAATGATCAACATATGTCATTATAGTCAGTAGAACAAGAAGCAACTAGTCTGGTTCATGGATCAATTCCCATCAATTGAACAAGTTGTGCTTTGAGTCATATTATCAAGAATTCTTAAATTTATGTCAAATTTTGACATAACAACTAGTTTCACACATTCTGCTGATATAGTTAGTTGAGTTTTGGTTTATGAAGTTGTGTGACAAGAGGTATTAGCTTATAAACCATGGTTTCTGGATGGGGGAAAATTCTTATATTTGGAGACCAATTTTTTTTTCAATTGTCTTCAAAGATCATAAGGGGAATGGACAATGGTGTCCTGTCATCATTGTAGTGATTTTTGGATAGTTTTGCTGATGAGGAAATATACAGGCTGCATAAAAATTAATAAATGAAACAAATAAATAAATAAAATATTATGTAAATAAGTCCACATGGTTTATTCAATAATCTATGGTTCAATAAGCCATTTAGAACTAACATTCTCTGCTTTAGCTCTTAGTGTTGGAGAAAATGCACAGCCATTTCATATTCTTTCTTCAGCTAACACCCATTGATGGGTGATGAGTGCTCCATCACTGGAGGTTTTCAAGAAGAGATTGTACAGTCATTTGACTGGAGTGGTATAGGGTCTTCTGCTGAAACAGAAGATTGGACCAGAAGACCTCCAAGGTCATCTCCAACTCTATTATTCTATGATTCTATCAACAGTAGCCATTTCTGTAGTCCAATATATTATTGCATATCACATGAAATAATCAGATTTATAGAACAATCCTATTTGTGTCCATTAAATCTCATTAGTTGAATTCATAAAACACAGTTAGCCAAATCCCAGTTAGCAAAACAGAACTACTCCATTTACATGACATGCTTTTCCCAGAATACCTTATGAGTTAAACAAAGTGATATACCAACAAAATAGTGGAATTTCCTACAAAAGTCACATCCCAAAATACAAGACATTTATTTTAGCCTGAGTTCAAATGGATGTTTATAGGATTACATTTGCAATTGTATGGTATTAATGTAAGACTTTCTTTTTGAACAAAGGAAATATTAAAGTGCCTTTTAAAAAGTTTCAATAATATTCAGTAATAAGAAGAAGCATGTTGGAGAGATGCCTCAAATTCTCTTGCACTTTGAACAAGATTCATAATGTGTTAATAAGTACTTGGTTGGCTGCATTTCAGAGAAGGTGAAAAAATACTTCTAACCCACTGATCATTTTGCTGGAAATTTAACACTAAGAAGGTTTGATTTTGTCCTTACATTCTTTGGGCTATATCTTATATGTTACATCTATGAACCTGGATATGCCCTTCTAAAAAACAAAGTGCAATCAAACAAGCTTGCAAATAATTTGTATTATTCCAGGAAGAACTCTTATATTGGTAGAAGGACATTGGAGATGGAGCTGCCAGGCAAGAGGTCAAGAGGAAGGCCAAAGAGGGATATATGGATGTGCTAAAAGAAGACATGATGGTGATTGGGGCGAGAGTGGAGGATGGCGAGGATAGAGTTGGGTGGAGGCAGTTGATTTGCTGTGGCCACCCCTAATGGGAACAGCCAAAAGAAGAAAAAGAAGATTCCAGGAAGAACTCTAATATTTGTATATACGTAAAACAAGTAACCCACCAACCTTGAATGGTAGTTATATATGGGCTCAGGTGTGTTTGCTTTGGCTTCCTGCCTGGAAATAGAGGGAATAATAGAGGAGGAAAAAAGATACAAACTTCAAAGGTCATATTGATGACCCTTTGAAAAAAAAAACATGATGCAAACAGCATAGGAGGAATTTCTGAGTATCATTTTCTACACTCTGAAATATTGCACAGTGAAAGAATTGCAGAAGCGGCGGGGAGGGGGAAATTCCCATTTATGTGAACAGGGAAGTAACTTCAAAACCTTACGTGGTTTCTCCTTATGACTGGATGACAACCAAGAAACAAATAGCTGTCAGATAAACCAGAGGAAGAGTTGAAAAATTGAAGTGTGTGT
>JAEANM010002321.1:0-24865 GCA_017656035.1 Myanophis thanlyinensis | reverse complement strand
TACCAACTACCTCCTTTCTTCAACTTATTCCCAACCTATTTCCTACCCTCCCATTCTGCCCTAACTTACCTGTGGTGAATGGCTGCGTAAGCATTTCACTGCATATTGTACCATGTATGATTGTGCATGTGACAAATAAAAATTTGAATTTGATTTGATTTGATTGGACCCAGAATTTCCATGACTGAGCAGGGTGGTTAAGTAAATTGTGCCCATTTCATAACCTTTTTGCTAAGGTTTGTTAAGTGAATCACTGCAGTTATTAAACTAATCTGCCTTCCCTCATTGATTTTGGTTGTTGGAAGCTGATTGGAAAGATTACAAAGGGCAATCACATGTCCTCCCCCCCCCCCCCCAGGACTCTGCAACCATCCTAACTAAATACGTGCCAGTTGCCAAGCATCCAAATTTTGGTCACATGACTATCACATGGGTATGCTGTGATGGTCATAAGTTGAGGACCAGTTGGAAGCCCCTTTATTTCAGTGCAGTTGAATCTTTGACTGCTAAATGAATGGTTGTAAGATGAGGACTACATACATATATCAGAGGGGCCTCAGTACAATTCTAAATCCATTTAGTGTGTGGAATCTGGAGCAGAAGTGAGGGGAGGAGTGAAAAGCTTGGCTAGCTTGTTGATGGGGAGGAAGTACCTGAAGGAAATCTTTAAAACTTTGCAATGTTTTTCTAGTAGTTCTGTAGTGAGTCTGGGGAGATTCAAGGAACCAGAAATGAAACAAGGAACAAAACAGAGTGGTATGTTTATTGCTATTTGCCTATAAAGCACAGTGCATTAAACCTGGAAAGATGGATAGTTTATAGTGGGGTGCTTTGATAATGGAATATTTGGAGAGTGTAGGTTCAGCTGGGAAAAACAAAATCTTGTCTCAGGTGATTATAAGAAACTGTGGGAGCTAAATTTATTGTGCTTAGCTTTTATTGGGCAAAACTCCTTTTTTAATTTTCAAACTCTAGACTGAAAAGTACAAGATTAGCAAGCTGTCTCTGTATGGAACTATCTTTAAAAAATGTTTGGAAATACTGATGATTTGTTTGATAGCTTGTTTCCTTGCTTTCATAAATAACAGTATCAAAATGCTGTGGCAATAAAAATAACCCGGTGATATCTCATTAGCAGTTTGCAAATATGCAAGTTTTGCAGTCCCTACTCAAGTTTTTTTGTGTAAAAAGCCATTGTCAGCTAGAGCAGTTAAGCGATCTGCAATAATTGTTGTCTATTAGTGAAAAATGTAGTAAAAGTGGCGTAATAAATATTACTTTCTTTCAGGACTGATTGCTCTTAATAAGAATTATGGGTATAGAAATGGAATTCCATTGAGTGGTTACAATTTTTACTTTAACATGTAGACATAAATTGAGAAAACACTTAAATAGAAATTAATATTTTAGTTGAAATTCCAAACGTAATTTCCTTTCTGTCACTTTTTGGTGACCTTTCATGACAGGTTGTCTCTATTGGAGGAAAGCATCCTTACTTGCTGATTAAAGATGGCATTTGAAACCATTTTATTACCAAGGGTGGCCAAATTAATTTTGACACTTGGAAGGACTAGAGGAATAATTGCTGATTCACTGCATTAGCTGTGTATGAAAGAATTCTGCAGTGAAGATTGGATATGTGTTGGTAAAAATATGTTAAACGTTTTTTTTCTCTTATGAATGCAGCAGAACCATATCTTAAATGCTGCTCTTTTTTAATTAAAAGGAAAATCCTTTGAATTACAAGAATTTTAAAGCAGTAAGTGTGAGCATGATGAAATAGGTTTTTTAGGGACAACAGTTCAGAGAATCATATACAAAGAATAACAGAATAACAGTTGAAAGGAACTTTGGAAGTCTTCTAGTCCAACTCTTTGCTCCACTAAGAAACCCTATAGCATTTCAAACAAATGGTTATCCAATCTCATCTTTAAAATCTCCAGTGCTGGAGTACAGGAAACCACCATTTCTGGAAGCCAATCATTTTCTTGTGTTTTGTAGAATACTTTTGAAATGAGTCCCATGTTACAAAATGCAGGCAGTTCTCCTTCCCCCTGCAGCCATGTAATTGTATTTTGGACTCTCAGCAACTGGTCTACATGTAGAGCTGTTTTCAGCATCCCATGGCCACACAACCAATATCTCTGATGTTTTGTTCTGGAAACTGATGTTTGTTTCCAGTTTTGGCAAAAAAAAAACCAAAAAAAAAACACCACTTAATAGCTGGCATGACTTATGTCTGGAATTTGGGCTCTGTTATGATCATCTATCTGAAGTTTAGGATTTGCATTTTGAAATTGAGTGTCAGAAAGGGTCTCTCTGTGTACATAGAAAAGATCACACGTGGGTTTTTTGAATGCAATTTTTAAAAACTCCAATACCATTAGATGGGAGGCAGGGTGGGACTGTTTTACAGGCACTGCTTTTCAAGTTATGAGTTTGCTGAAGTTGTCAAAAATTGGAATAAATATTAGTGTGAGAAAGTGAAAAAGTGAAACTGAACCCAAATTCATCTTCCTTCCCTTATCATTCCCTCCCCCATTTTTGAGTCTAAATGAGACCTGATTGTACTATTGTTAAAGCTGTAATTATTTTGATGGCATCCATTATGTGGGTGTAACATTCCCTAAGGATGATTATCGCCCCTTCTTTTACTCTGGTGGTTGTTCTTCAGTGCCATCTTATTTTGAACACTGATCTGTAAGGCTGAATTGTACAAACTACCGGTAAATGGATTGGAGTTGTTGTTCCCATTACCTGGAGAATAAAGTTCTGTTTTAATAGCGGAAGTTATCTGTGATCCCTTTGAGTTCACCTTCCCAGGCCTGATATTCTGTGCTCTGAATACATACTGAATAAAGATGGCCAGCGGCAACAAGATGAACTTGTAAACTCAATTGCTTACTCTCCTTAAAATTTGACATCCCTTCTGCATGGGTTTTAGCCCAAATTAGCTATTTTTCAGAAAATTTTGTGCCTCTGTTTTCAAGATTGTCGTCAAGGGATAGAATGGACTACATGGTTCTGAGCAAGCCCCGGAAGAAAGATTTAGAAGCAATGCTCCAGTTACCAGATTTTGTCTTACAGATGTAATAGCCTTTTTACTTTCTTCATAACATGAAGACTTCCAAGTAAAAAGCACAAGGATAATCACTTCATGGTTTCCCATTAGTTAAAGGCATGCTATATATCTTTGCGAGAAGGGAGAAAGGAAGAAACAAGGTGTGTTTAGAATGGAATATTGCTCAGACTGTTTTAATAGGCTACTATCAATGTATTCTGGAATATTTTTGAATCTGCTGCTTTTATGAAGACTTTCTTGATTATGTTAGGAACACTAGTGAAAGTGTGCTTTTTTTCAAAGAACTTTCATAGAAAGATGATATTGATATGGCTAAGAAGCATGTCCTGAAGATATAAAGGCACCAAATATGTCATCTTATTTTACATTTTGTTTGTTGTTGCTTGTTTTGAATTCAGAAATGGTCCATATGAAGTGGATAGAAGCTTTAGAGATAGTCAGATATAATACCTAATTAAGTTGATAAGATTTTAGCAATCAGGGTACTGTATTATTATATGTATATTTCTTATATTAGCTACTGAATTTTTGCAAGTTATTGTAGGACAGGGCTGTCAAACTCATGGCCTGCGTGCCAGATGCATCATGCGCTGGCCATGCGCACGCCTAGTTTAGCAAAGGGGAAAAAGTTGTGATACGTCACATGACGCTGTTGTGACAATGTGAGTTTGATATCCCTGTTGTAGGAGAAAGAAAGGTTGAAACAAAACTAAAGTAAATTAATAAAGCTATAATAAACAAAACCAAAGTAAACTGATTTTTAAAAAATAAGTTATGAAACTATTCTTGAGAGAATAAAGAATTTTATAGCTGGAGTGTAAATATGTATTTTCATTTGTAAATTAAAAGGATAAAATCGGATTAATTCTTTAAATGTTAATAGATTGTCTTGATGAATGTGCCATGCTAATTGCATGTCTACCTGCATATAGTCGTTGCTACTAATGAGACTATCAGTTCATAGCTTTTAATTCTTCTGACAAATAGTAAATTATATTTTCTTTCATCTGGTAGAACTTTCTGCAGAAGCCAAAGCAGCATTATTTGAATTTGAAGAACGGGAAAGACAGCTAAAACAAGGGCGGTATGGGTCCCGAAGAGGAGGAAGACGAGGAGGGTTATTGATGTGTCATGGGCTGGCAGAACAAAGAAGAGACAATGAAAGAGGAAGAATGAAGGATCACCGGACTGCTTTACTGTCAACCCAGACAGCTATGACGGTACCCTAAATACAATAGTGATGGTTGGGTGGAGGAATTCAAATGGTGGAAGGCCTGTTTAAGTTTAACTACTTAAATGATAATGTTTTCTTCAGAGCCTTATTCTGAAGACTCTTAAACTCAAGAGAATTGGTATTTACAATCTGAAGTTTTGTTTTGTTTTCTATTTTGTTCACTTATTATGTATTTATTTTTATTATTAATAATGAGTAACTAATGGTGGCGAGCATATATAATATTCCTTCCTCCTATTTTTCCCACAGCAACAACAACTGTATGAGGTGCGTTGTGCTGAGAGAAAGTGACTGGCCCAAAATCACCCAGCCAAGCTAGAATTCATAGACTTCTCATTTCTAGACTCAATTCAATTCAATTTCAAATTTATTGGTCTTAGATTGGTGCCTTAACCACTACACCAACTGGCTCTCTGGTTTTAGGATTTGTGATGATCCCATTCTTGATACTACTTGTAGTTCTGCAAAACATGTGCAGTGCCAGAGATTTCTCTTGCTCACGTCTCTGGGTATGGGTGTGCTTGATGTGGTAATGTAAAACAGCCTTTTGATATAAATCTTCTTTCGGCTGTTCCCATTAGGGGTTGCCACAGCGAACCATCTTTTCCCACCTAAATAAGGGGAACAATTTTCGTGTCCTAATTCCATCATGACAACAGAGGAATCTACTTGATAAACCTAAGTTTAGAATGGTGAATTGTAGTACCTTTATGTGTGTGAGAAACTACTGCTAAGTTGTATCCAGGATTGAACTTTATATCCATTCCATCCATAGCCAAAGAGCTAGGAACTCTTTCATTTGTCCATTCCCCAAGAAAAACTGTAGTTTCTAGCCAACCTATGAAAATGGAGATATTATCAGTAGCCATGAATCTGCTTCTGTTGTATTTTTTGTGGGGCAAATTTTTTATATTTTCCAAGTAATGGAAATACTATTTTCTGTTTTTAATTTCAGACGCATTCAGACAGGATATTTCATCATCCCATTCGGAATCTTTTCCAGCAGCAGCAACAATCACAGCTACAGGGTCTGCTCCCTCTCCCCACTCAGCTTCGCACACCACCCCCTCCCCCTCAAGGAATTCATATGCCGTCCCAAGTAGACCCCCCAAGACTATTGATGACTTCTTCAGCGGCATCCCAACAGCCAAAAAACATACACATAAATCCACACTTCAAAGGAAATGTAGTAACACCTGTTCAAGGTAGGAATCATTTCAAAGAAAGTCTAGGTAGACTACAGGCATTACTACAAAGTGTAATGAAAAATGCCTATTGCTTAGAAATAAAGTACATATTTGGATGTAAATGTTTCTCATTTTTTAGAATCTCTTTGGAGGTACCACTGAGAAAGAGATAGAAGCCAGGAATGCTGCTGTGTTGATCATCATCAACCATGCTAACCATTGTAGATCAAAGGTTTTACTTGGCATAAGTTGGCTTTTGGTGTTATCTTTATTTTTATAGCACTAAGTATTTCTGTGAATTCCTTAGATTCATCCCTTGAAATTAGGTGATGAGAAACTGGAACTGTAAAAAAATAATAATAAATGAAACAGATAAAATATAAATTTATATAAATTTTAACCAGGATTTGTATTTTTTGTGCTGATTTTATTACAAAGACAACTTGTCCCAAAGGTTCTTTTTTTGCAAAAGGCAACAGGACTTTCTCTGGCTTCTCATCCAAGGAACTCCTACGGTTCTCAAGAAGCTTCTTGGATGAGAAGCAAAACGATTTCAAAGGAAAAAAAGTCCAAGTTGCCATTTGGAAAAAGTAATCTTGAACAACTTGTGACTTGGATTATTGAGAAACTCCATAGACAAGACAGCTTATAATAATGATATCTTTTATTACGGTTGTTTTCCTGGTTGATTAATAAAATAAACCACATACTTTCTTTACAAAGAGTTCACACTGATGTGCTGAACCCCAAACAAAACTATATCATTGTCTAGCAGGATAGGTGAAGGTTTAAGTAAGGAATTGTTTTTGAAACAGAAAAAAAAACTGTCTAAGGTTTTGTCTTAACGACCTTAGGATATGATTCATAAATTATAACCAAACAAAACATTAAGTAGCACCTATTTAAGGTCTCTTGCAGGATAATTCTAGTGCAGAAATTTCCATTAGATCAATGTGCTTTTGTAACTTAAGTGAGCAACAGTAAAAGCAGGATGTATATATTTTAAGAGCTTATTTCTAGAATAGTTAATTCAGTGTTTCTTCTTCATGCATGCTTTAGTTTCTCATTTACTCCAGCTGCAAAAATTTAAATCATTTGATTGCTTTATCTTAGAAGGTACAACACAGTGTGAACAATAAACCAATATAGAACATGTTTACTCAGGGATATATGCAACTGAGCTTAACTAGTCTTTATTTCCTAGTAAGCATACATAGTACTATAAGGCATAATTGAATTAACGTGAATTAACCAATGGAATTGATATAATATCTGGAATTTTGAAAAATCATGACATGCCTCTGATGCTGTGCTGTCAAGATTTTGTCCCTCATTCAGTAATGTGTGAAACAAAACAAATATTTCAAATTGCCTATGCCTTGTTTAATTTTGTAGCCTATGCCATCAGCATCCTAATTGCCCTGTTGCATGGTGTTAACACATTTTGTCTGCCTGCAGCTGTTGGGGAGAATGGGGCGGCAGCTGCCTGTGAATGTGGCTGTATATGAAAATGGCCCGGAGTCTTGGCTAAAACAAATTGATTTAAAAGGTGTGCTCCTTGTTTTTAGTGCCCTTGCTGCCAGTCCCAACCCAGCCAAGACCTGCTGTAGGACCCCAGAGATTTCCTGTGAGTAGCAGCTGTTCCTTCTTCTCTGATATGGATAAGCATACATTTGTAAAGAAATATTAATATGGCAAATAAAAGTGGTGCCAGTGAAATATAATTTTAAGGATTTGCAAATATTGACAGTGATCTGTGAGCTAGAAAATTGTTTGTTAAAAGCTTAAAGGTCAATGAATTTTTCAGGCCTGAATTAATTTTGTTTTAATTGTAAAAACTTCCAGTGGGGAGTTTAAAAATACACACAACACACTGGCTGGATTTAAAATAATAAGGACTCCATCCATCCATTAGAGTCCTTTCAGAATAAACAGAACTGGTTTTCTTTAATAAAAAGGGCATCAAATATTGCATATTTCTAATGTCAATGTACAGAATTTTATTATTTTTCTTTTGTTGTATTTTTAATACCAGAAACTGATTTGCTACTGGTGTCTGTCATTGCCTTTTCCTTTTTTTTGTCCCAGAGTAACCAAGTGTTTCCTCTATCTAAGCTGCTACAATTGGTGGATTTGCCTCTCAGTGTCATTGAATGTTCCCACTTCTCTTCCCATTCATATTTTTGCAGTATGTAAATTTCCCAAATACCCTCCCTCCAAGCTTTGTATTCCTTCAGTCACGGTTTCTTCATACTGTGCATCAAGACACATAACAGGAACATTCACTAATATTGCATTCATTCACCATACTACATCATATTTCTATAACCTTTTTAGCATTGGTAAAACTAAAAAAAACCAACAATTCACATATTAGATTAATAATCAGAAATTGGAGGGGAGGGTTATCTTTTAGAAATATGGGAATGTATCCTCGTGGTATTATAACCAGAAGTCTGGTGTATTTTATTGCTTCTTTTTACTGTACACCACTTTTTTATTTTCAAAATGTACACATGATGAGGGGATGCGGTGGCTCAGTGGGTAAGGCACTGAGCTTGCTGATCAGAAAGGTCGGCAGTTTGACAGTTCGAATCCCTAGCACCGCATAAATGGAGTGAGCTCCTGTTACTTGCCCCAGCTTCTGCTAACCTAGCCGTTCGAAAGCATGTAAAAAAATGCAAGTAGAAAAATAGGGACCACCTTGGTGCGAAGACGACAGCATTTCGTGAGCCTTCGGCATTTAGTTGTGCTGGTCACATGACCATGGAATTGTCATCAGACAGCTCTGGCTCTTCGGCTTAGAAACGGAGATGAGCAGCGCCCCCTAGAGTGGGGAACAACTAGCACATATGTGCGAGGGGAACCTTTACCTTTACTTTACATGTGATGAGGTGATCTTTTAAAAAAAAAATACCTGCAAATCATCTCCTTGGTTATATTACAGGAGTAAGTTGGAATTATGAAGAATTCTAGTCTGGGAATACACAGTGTGGTAGTATATGTTGGTTAATTGCTTTCGGTAGGGTCTTTATCACAGAAGGATGTCTGTGATTCTCCTAGCACCTGTGATCTGGGAAATGACTTGTTGGAAGAAACCAAGCCCTCTTTTCCATTTCATACATTGTGCTAAATGAAACTCAGATTTTGTTCATGTAGTGCAAAAAGCACAAAAAATTGGCACATTTATTTGTTACCTTACAATTTGGGAAATTTTTGATAGAATTAATGTTCTTTTGGATCCACAATTGTTACATACTGGTGTTTATTTTTTCCTATTGAATGTGCATACTTGAGACACAGGTCCTGAAAAAGCCTTTTAAAAGTGTGTTTATCATAACTAGAGGCATTTGACACTGCCTATAATTAATCATCCTGAGGATGAGGTATGACCAACCCACATTTTTTAGGTGCTGCTTTGTTTTCTAGGCATGACTCCAGTGAATATTGGTGGTGAGTTTGACTAATATTGTAGGTTTCATCAAACATTGGGTACAAATTCAGATAATGTAAGTTTTAAAGGCACGTTTCTATCAAGGTGTTTGTAAAGAAAAATGAATTGAATCTTTCAAGGGCCAGTTGGTGGACTTCATAAACCAATAAAACTTGTACAACACTGAGGCTTAACAAAAATGAAGATTTGGCGAGAGATGAGAATCTTCTCATTCATATTTAATGGGTACTCTCATTAATATTAATGAATAATATTTAGGTTGCCACTGCTGCTTTGGATAGTGCTGGTCCATGAGAAATCAGCTTGATGTTCTCGCCCTGCACTATTCATAGAAATTGGATACAGGAGGAAAAAAAGAACTATCACTAAATCTGAACTTGGAAAAAAGGGCTATTCTTGATCCTTTTCAACTCAGTCAAGGGTGAACATCGTGGTAATAGGCAGATTTTATAATACTTGAAAGTAAATCACAGAAAGTGCTTTTCCTCTCAAATACTCTCAAATAGTTCAATTTGTTACCGAATTTTGGAAAGGATAAATCATCATTCCTTGAATCCATTGATAATGAGATTTTTATTTTACAGTATTCTATGTATAAAGTGAAAAAAAGTAGAAGAGCCAAACAAAGTCAGAGATTCTCTAGATAATTTTCAAACATCTGGTGGAGGAAATCATTCATTCATTCATTCATTCATTCATTCATTTTACAGGCCACTCCAGTCTAAATTGAGTCTGATTAGGGTGCAATTCCCATTGCTTAAAGTCAGGATAAACATCAATCTGAGGCTTTGTAGCATGGAAAATGGTAGTAGTGGAATTGTCTTCTACCTAAACTTGAATTTGTTTGTGACAGTTACACAAATTATTTCTTATTGTTGAGGAAGATATGCTTGCTGGTTTATCCAGACAATGGTTGATTAACATTTTCTCTCCTCAGTTTAGCTGGTAGATCCCAGGTTATCTCAAGTCTTCTGTTAGTTATCAAAATGGGGACAGAATGTGGCCGAGGAGTCATTTTCATGTGTTAGGAAAGCTAAATAATTTGACCCAACTCAGTGCACTAGTCCTGGCTCCCGATGAATGTTTTTGTGATATAGAGCTGATATGCATATTTATCTTCTAAAACGAAACACGTTGACCATTTATAGCCATTGCGAATATGTATTAAAAGTGTCTTATCATCAATCTCACCAGTTGATAAAGGATAGCTGCTTACATGGTTCTGCTGTTATTCGTTTAAGTGTGTAGAGAGGGTGAGAGAAAAAACTCTAGCCTGCTGCATGGCTGCCATAGCAATTGTGTTTTTGTTACGGCGGTGCTGTTAGAACAGCAGCAGTAAATGAAATTTTCACTCTATTACTGTGTAGCAGCGCTGGCAAATTCCACCTGGTCTAGAAAGCGTTTTTCCTTTCTTTTTAACATGATACAAGGTATCAGGTGGTCGTGATTGACATTTCTTGGATAGAGCTTTATACAGCATTTCATGCAAATCATGTTTGAATGAGACTGCTGAATCAAATTACATCCCCCCCCTCCTATTACAGACCCTGCAGATGTGCAACTGAGCTTTCCTGAGCATCTCTGGCAAGTTCTCTTTACGAGGACCTGCCATTTTCACAACTTATCTACATAGTCCTATTATTAGTGTCTTCACAATAGAACAGTGAGGGTTTTTCTCTTGCCAAATCTGTAAAGCACCCAGAAAATCAATGGTTGTGACTCCTCCCCTTCTGTCTATGGTGTCAGAGTCAGACTGGAAGAAGGGAAATGCAATTTACAGTGCAGGTGACATGATAACAAACATCCTCCATTTGCTGGGGAGCTTCTAATTAATCACTATTTCCATACATTATCACACTATCAAATTTAATCATATCAATGCATTCCCATCTGCAGGAGGAGCAGCAGAAGCTGAACATGATGATAACACTTATTAAGCTATGGGAGAGGGGCAGGATCTAAAATGAACTATCCTTTTCAGTTCCTTCTACCCCATGGTGCTTTCATAAATTGTAAAGTCAAGCTGATACCATGATTGCTCACATTTTGATTTGATTTGAACACTCACAGGAAATATGCCCCCCTTTTTTTTTTTGAAACATAACAGAAAAATACCCTTTTAAAAAATATACAGATCCTCAAACATTTGTGTATAAGATGCTTACTTAAAAATTCAGATGGATAGTAGTAGAATTGAATATAATGTGAGTGGTTTTTTTTTTTTTTTTGCTTTGGAATATTCCTGAATTAGAAGAATTTTTTGTTGGGGATCTTTTTCTTAAATCTGCAGAATGGGCTTTCTGGCTGTAAGAAAGAGGCAGAATGAGTTTATATATGGTTTGGTCAAGAAAAGGGGATCAGTATAAGTATAATATCTTATGCATTGAAGTCAGTGATAAATTATCAAATGGAGAGCATCACTTTTCAAAAGTTACTTTAAAGAAGAAAACCTCAGTGGAAGATTGTGTCAATATTTTTTTGCCATTATTGCTGAATATTTGCTTGATCGATTTTTATGCTGTCAGATCTTAAAATATGTGGCAGTTTGCAATGATGAACAAACACAGAAAATAAAATTAAATATAATTAAAATGAGAGTAAAAGTGTAAAAATTGGTTAAATAAAAAAAATGTGGGATTAGCTTTTGCCCCCTCCTCCCACCCCATTAAATTGCTCAGTTCTAACTGTTTTATGAAATATTGCCAAAGTCAGCAGTAATCTAACTTTGAAGAAACTGTCCCATAAACTGGTAGTCATAACAGAAAGATTTCCTGATTTCCCGGTCTCTTCCCCCCCCCCTCCGCCCCCCAAACATGCTTCTCACACACTGAAGATGGAGACAGTAATCTCCCCAGTTTAGGTGAGCGCATCAGACAGGATGGCTCCGAAGGTTGTCCTCCAGCCATCTAAGAGGCAAGCCTGATAAAGTTTTTAAGAATGAAAACAGTACTTCGAATCATAAACCGAAATGGTGCCTCTAGTCACAACTCTTGGAGGCAATCTTAGGTATGCTGTGTTGATGATACTGAATGCAGCTATATGAACAAATACGGCCAGGAGCAGGGTCATCCTGGTCCCAAAACAAGTCATCTGCTGTGTTTTTGACAGATAATTCTTGGTGAGTGTTAAATGCTGACAGATAAGAATATAGCCGTTCTCTTATGTTCAGAAATCTTTGATAGTTACAAAAGTTTTACCCCTTTCCTCTGCTTTCCATTGTCCAAAAATCCTTAGTTGCAAATTCTTGATATTGAACATTTTGATTATTGATCAGTTTTATTACTTGTTACTGCTTTTTCTGCTCTCCATCTTTCCAAAGGAATGATTCTCTTCAATCCACAAAAAAAAATCTACAATAAATTATTGTTAAAGTGCCATAGATGTGAGTTCATCTACTATAATTCTCTATGGACTGCGACAGGATGAAGTCATGTTATTCTGCTGACAGGACTGATTCCATCAATCCAAGAAGAAAATTATTTCCCTGGTTGCAGTGTCCAGCATCCTGCCTTAAAATGGGCACTGGAAGGTGTGGACATCTGAGCAGCTTTGAGTGGATGGGATGGTTATAAAAAAGGAGCAGTAACTCCACTAATGGTTATTCATAGATTACCCATAGATCAATTGTTTATCCTTGACCTTTGCATAGTGGCCATTGGAGGTTTCCCCCCCACAAGATTTAGAATTACATTAAGACTGAAGTACTTTTATTTCACAAGGGATAGTTTAAAGGCTTGCTCTGATACTGAAGATATTACCTAGTTGGGTAATGAAATACCTGGAAAGTAACAACCAAGTTTCAATTCAAATATTCTCCATTAAATATATGTATTTCCAGGTCTTGGGTTATTGCCATCTCTCTTTTTCACCATTGTACAGTGCACACAATTTATGTATTTATTTTGTTTATTAGATTTGTATCTCAACAATAGGAGCTTAAAAGTGGCTTATGTGGGGTACCGTACCCATATGAGCTAGTTTGGGTTGAGAGACTGGCCCAAAGTCAACCAGTGATTTTCCATGAGAGAGGGTGGAACTTGGAAGTATAACAGCTTTGTCTATTACACCTCAGTGACTCTCTAATTTTATGGAGGGCTCCATCAAGGGGTTAAATCAAGACCACCGTGTTAAAAATACTTTGCTGAGAATATGATGGCAGTGAAACAAGACCTGCTTTAAAAACATTTGCACAATCCATTTTCACATAGCTTAACCCTATTTTAATTGAATCGAACTAGGGTTATTTCCTGAAATGACTGTAACATCCATTGGCTTCTAAAGTAAGAGGATTAACATTTGTGACAAATGGATATAGTCTTAAGCAGTGTCATAGGTTACTGTAGTCCTTGATTCTTTGCATTTATGCCATTTTAATAAGAATTAAACAGAGTACCCATACCTAGATGTCAATGGAATTCCTCATCTCTTTGTATTTTAAGTGAGATTAATAAATATGTGGAAACAAGAGTATAATTTATTGAAAGATTCAGTGACATTGTTGAAGTATTTAATTAGTCTAGTTGAAAAATACATAGAGTGACCCTTTAGAAGAGCTGCTGATAAGTGTTATAATAACTGCTAGATCCTCTTTATGCTTTAATTTATAGTATTACTGTAGCACTAAGCAATTTATGCTAAGTTTTCTCTTTTATTGGTAGCCAAAGTTCTGTCAGGTTCATGAATAGATTATAAGAGATAATATCATGTAATTAACAAGAAATGCCAAAAAGTAAAAGTAGAATTTGTATGAGAATTGTGTGTGAGAGTATGTTAATTTTTTTTAACTAGGGATTATATTTGAGAGGATCAAAGGAAAGCAAAATAGTTTAATATTTTGACAGGATTAAAAGTAACCGTATCTCATATTCTTTCAGACAGTTTCATTGCTGTCTATGCTGAATGCTGAACAAGCTAATCAGATTCCCTGACCAACTGTAGGTAGAAGTTAGAGCAGATGCTTGCAAAAGTAATTGGTAATACCTGTGTTATGCCTTTAGTTTGATGCATAACTGAAATATCTATGCTAAATAATTATACTTATAGACATTGGTTAACCATATTTCTCTTAATTTGTGATGCCTATTTATCCAATTTTGGCTAACCTCAAAGAAATTAAGCAAATTCAGTTTGGCTAATATAGGGGTAGGAGATTACCAGAAATCAGAACTATAAGCTACACTAGGAAGCTTTTTTCCAAACAAACAAACACACGCACACACACACACACACACACACTTATGAAATCACTAGCAGTTGAGTTTGAGTTGAGCATTACATTATCCTTACAAAAGTGATAATCTGTGTTTCATGTTTTCATAACAGACTCAAAAAATTAAGGTAAATTACTTCTAGAAAATGTAGACTTTGTATTTTAATTTCTGATAGCTTTAGTTATTGAGGAAGAGTTTACTTTAAAAAAAAAAAGCTGTTGATAAATACCACAGAAGCTATTATAGCGTGGCCCACGTACACGTTCCTTTTCCCATTGCAAGCAAAGGGATAAGCTTTTCTAGGACAGTGCCTGTTGCAAAACATACATGTATCAGATGGTTTCTTTGGTGAAAACGGTTCTTACATAGATTTAAGCTATTTAAAACGTGCAACAACTCATCTAACATTTCTTTAATAAAGGTGACAGAAGTAATTTCACAACTTCAGGGTTTGAATGTAAAAGCTGTCACATGCAGACTTTGAAGAGTTTCTGGCAAAAAGACAGCTAAGAGACTGAAAATGTCTCCAGTGTTATCTTGCCACTGCCATAAATTTACTAAGCCTAAGGCACACCTCTATATCTTGTCTTAGCTGTCCCACGTGCAATGTGGGGTAATACTATTGTTGCTGAGACGGTGTGAGCAAAGCTCTTTGAACACTTTAATATGTTGTATAAAATGCTCATGCTATAGAATGTCAGGCACCATGAAAGGAGTGCCTGTTTTAATAGGCAAAAGACTTGTGGCCTGGGGGCTCTGAACTTCTTTAAATGAAGTTTAGAGGTGGGTGGGTATACCATTCTGAAACTTTAGCCCTAGCAGGCCTGGCCTGTGGGGGTCTTTCAGACTTTTCTCATCCCTCTTGTTCTCCTTGGCTGGTAAAATCATGCGAGGATAACATAGACTGCATCTCTCAAAAATAACCTTTTTTCCCCAAAGCCAGCAAGACCTCTTCAACCCCCAAAGTTTAAAAAAGAAAAAGCATAACCCTAAAATGTTGTCATTTCAGATTTGTAAACCATTATGATTTAATTTTATTACTCATATTTGAAATTTGTTATATTAAAATCATTAAAAAAGAGAAACAATTATTGCATCGAACATACTGATTTTTTTTGTCTATCACACAGTAGTGATTGTGAGTGTGAAAACTTGCATCTTTGGTGGTATCCCCTGCAGTATTAGAGTGTTGTTGAAGGCAGTCAACCACAGTTCATCCTCCCCACCCCCCAAAAAAGTTGTATTTTTATTTCATTTAGTGTATCTGTTAACCTAACAGATTAGAATATATTGTGTTTTTTGTTAAAATATATTGTGGTTCTATATTTTTTTCTCTTCCTAGTTCACAACCATGGGAGAACTCGTAGTTATGTATGTCAGAGGTTTGGCAAGAATTTTCAAAACTTAATTTCTGTTAAAAAAAAAAAGGTCCTAAATTCCTAACGTTTAAACTTAATTAAATTAAGGTATCACATTCAACAATTTCAATATTTTAATTGACCAAATCTAGCTAATTTCCACAGTATCAAAGTAATGATCCACAAAGAAATTTATATGTCATCAAGGCATCCATGGGAAAAAAATGTAATTAGAGGGTTCATAATAGCATTTGTGTAATCATGGTGTGAAAGCAAGTAAAATAATAATAAAGAGCCAGCAATACTAATGCCATGAAATCACAGAGGTAAATGTCTTGTGTAAGGAATTTTGTTAAATCTAAAATATTGCTAGGGTAAACATTGTGTGATATTTAGAAAGTGAGAGCAAATTGAGGCACCATGGAGAAGTGTGGAGCAGTAGAACTGATTTCCTATAATTATAATGGATGAAATTGTGCTTATTTCATTCTGATGTTTCATATCTAAAACCCTTTGCTTAAGAACTGATTGTGCTTGTTCATATCCCAAGGGAAATAATCTCTTCAAGAGTACTAGGTTTAAGCATAATCTTTTGTCTGCTGTCCTCTTCCAGTTAGATGGATATCTGTTGACTAAAATAAGAGGAGTAAGTTCCTTGGGACTAAAATGAACTTCAAGCAGAAGTTAGAGGTGGAAATCCATCCAAGGCCAAATTCTATTTGAAAAGCATCATGGCAAACATATTAGATCATCTGGAATGCCTTCATGAAAAGTTAAAAGTTGCACTAAATCTTGGGGAGTTCTGGGAGTTGAAACCCACATATCTTAAAATTGTCCAGATTGAGGAAAAACTGGTGTACAAGTTAATGAAGCTTCATCCCTAAAAATAATTATGCAACACTTTTCGGGTTTTTAAAAAACATTTTAAGCAGGATAGGTTATGTTTACGACTAAAGTATTTTCTTTCCAGAATATAATAAAAATTTTCTATAATTTATTTATTGCTCAGGTACTCATTCTCATTAAAGAAAAGCAGCATAGTAAACATTGGCTAGTGCATTTGAAAACAAATGATAGGCTAGTGAAATTTATCATTCAGGTAAAACAACAAATTTTCTCCTCTGTTTTGTGAAATCGTTGGAGATAAACAGGAACCTAATTAATAGGCCTGTTCAGCCCTTTAGAGGTATTTCCCATATGTGAGAAAAAAATGCATATAGATCAGGGGTGTCAAACTTGATTTCATTGAGGGCTGCATCAGGGTTGTATTTGACCTGGGGGGGGGTGCGGAGTGGGCATGGCCAGCTCAACATCACCCCATATGGGGCACCTACGGTGGCCTGAGTGCTCTGCCAGCAAAAACGGGGTCACGGGGTCCATTTTTGCCTGTGACAGCTCCCTGCAACCCTTGTGAGCTCCGTTTTTTCTGGCAGAAGCACCGCAGGCCTTCACTGTTTTCAGGGTACCCCCCCCTGCCCCTGCCCCCCCCCCTCGGGCCAGATCTAAGCTTGCTTAGGCTGTATTAAATAGATAGCAAAGAATATCATGGTTTTAAAAGATTAAATGTCAGGAACATAAAAGTAGACATTCAGTCTTTTGGATTAATGGAATAGAAGTTCAATAATTGTGTGGATTTCAGTAAGCTTGAAAAGGAATGGCATTCCTACAGGGCTGTTGTAATTATTAAAATATTTTGAGTTTCCTGTAGACATGTTATCTTTAGATTCTGTGTTCATAGGCACAACAAAAGATGGAAACTTACAAGGACGACAAATTGTGCCAGATTATATATAGAACAGATATTTGTATGTATCTGTTAACACATTTTCTTCTAAAAGTAATGGGCTAGCGAAGAAATGTTACAAGAGGAATTGTACCTCATTTCTGTCTCGTCTTTTTTTTTTAATCATGCAGGGCCCTCCAGATTTTCAACAAAACGCTCCCGGACCCGTTCCTAGCAATTTCAACCAAGCCCCACGACTTTCTCTCCAAGATCAGTGGCGAGGACCTCCGCCCCCTCTTCCGCCCCCACCTCCGCAAGAGAGAGAACCTTTCTTCATCGGAGGTATGGCCATTGTCTTACCATGTGGGAAGACACGTTTTCCTCAGGGGATAGGATTGGACATGGACTATGAAGCCCCCACCTTATCATTTGGCCAGTCTCAAAATTGTCCCATTATTCCTTTGTTCTGGAGTCCAGTATTTAGCAGTTATATACATACTCCTGAAACAGTGTGGTTAGTAGCGCAGAAAATTTTCAGGAAGTGATGCATTAACTGCAGGCTGTTTTGTCTACTCGATTGGTGATTTCTAATTGTACTAGAGCGTACTAGGCTAATGGAAGGAATTGCTGGCCACAATCCTGGCTACTCTCTGTGAGACTTCTATTTCCAGCGGGGTTGGTTCAAAACTGGTATTTTGCTGGGCAGATGAGTTGGTTTCATGATGTCTCCTTTTTTTAATCTTTCTGACAGAGCCGAGATTTCCCGGCCATCACTTGTTCGAACAGCGGAGCCCGCCGCCGCCACCTCCCCCCCTTCTTAACAGCGTGCCTAGCCAAAATCAGCTCCCGTTCAGTCAGCCTGGACCTGGTTTCAGCCAGCAGGGGCAGCAACCCCTGTTTCCAAGAGAAAGGCTGGTAAGGCCAACTCTGCAGCCTCCAGGTCCTGTGGGAATCCTTCACTTCAGCCAGCCTGGAGCAGCCAATGCGCGGCCTTTCCTTCCCCCGCGGCAGTCCTTCCTGCAGGTCCCAGGACAGCCATTCCTAAACCCTCTCACGCAAGCTGGCATGCAGGTATGTAACGATCAGGAAAACCCTTCCCACCTCTGTTGAGCCTCATCTCCACGACCATTGTAACCTGAATTCTCCAGTGTAAGTCCTCCTCCAGTGTCCTTGTTCTTCCCTATTGTTCCTTTCTTGTCTTTTTTGCAAGAATATGTTTTTAGAGAATAATATAGATCTGCTATCTGCAGTCACATCAAGGAAAAAGTGGCAACTCTCTTGTCTGGTACTTGAGAGAATACAGCCAGCTTTTTACTGTGTCTTTTTTGGCCCTTCCTTCAAACCTTCCTTTATGTAAAGCAGTCACTTCTTTCATATTTCTGGCTAAGAGTAAAGTAAGTTGTGGATATTGATCTGTCTAGGGATTCTGGGAGTTGTAGTCCAACCTATCAGGAGTATGCCATTTTTTTGAGGTGGGTGGGTGGGAAAGCTCTTATAGGTTATTACATTTAGTCTTAGTTCACACCAGACGCTGCTTAAGCAGAATGCTGAGAGAAGCTTCCTTATAAACCAAGCTTAAATACTTAATGTTTGAAGCAATTTAAACCTGCCTTTGTATTGCTGTGCCAAGCATGGCAGCTGCAGACTCTCTCTACCACCACTGCCAGCACTGGTGGCCAGCACTAATTGTATTATAAGGGCTAGCTGCAACTATATCGTGAGAATGATTCAAAGGGAAGACATTTTAAAAAAGAAAGGTTAATTTTGGGGAAGCCGTTCACAGAGCTAATGGGATTAGAGAAGTTTGTAATATGACATTGTTACACATTTCATGATTTCCTAAAATTGATTTACTCCAGGAAAGATACCAAAGTCTATTTACTGAAAACAAGTTTCTGTGGTATGTCTGTTAAGCATGCATTCAAAAAACACCCAATCTGGAACACTGCAAGACTTCGAGCTCCCTCTGCTGGTGCTTCGAGAGCTTAGATAACAAACACCTATTTCTGGTAGTTTGTTCGCTGAAGCATTTTTCTAAAAAAAGGTTGTGTTTTATTAAAATAAAAAAAAATTCAGATTCTAGCAGTGATCTTCAAATCCCAAAAAAGGAAGAGCTCCTTTTTTGAGGTTACACAGAGCGGTTACAGAAAGCATTTCACTACATGTTGTACTATGTATGATTATGTATGTGATAAATAAAATCTGAATCTGAGCTCCAGTATAATTCAGGAGAGCCCTTAGATTAATCCGAATTCAGATTAGAATTCGGTGGGTATTTTAATTGGACTATGCAGCTCTTTAGATTTGAAGGTTGAAAGTTAGTCAGAGTAAACAGAGATTCAAACTTTAAAGCAGACAATACAGGTAGTCTCAAAGTGATGGAATAACAAACTTGGAAGGGAGATTGGAGGTCTCCTAGTCCAAACCTCTGCTGATGCAGGAAACCCATCTCAGATCAACGGCTGTCCAGTCTCTTCCTAAAAACCTCCAGTGATGGAGCATTCACAACTTCTGGACGTAAGCCGTTCCGCTGATCAATTGTTCTCATTATCAGGGAATTTCTCTTTAGTTCTAGGTTGGATACCTCCTTGATAAGTTACTATTTGTTACTTCTTGTCCTAGCCTTGGGTCCTATGGAGAATGGGTTGTAGTCCTCGACTTACAACCACAAATAGGACCAAACTTCCTATCGCCCAACAAGGCGATTGTTAAGTGACTCATGCCTGATGTTTTTCCAGCTGTTTTTGCCACAGTTGTTAAATGTATTACTGTCGATTTTACATGAATCATGCAGTCGTTAAGCTAATCCAGCTTCCTCCATTGATTTCGCTTGTTAGAAGCCATCTGGGAAGGTCACAAATGGCAATCTCATTGACCCCAGGAGGTTGCAACTGTCATAAACACATGACGGTTTGTCAGGCACCTGAATTCTGATCACATGACCGTGGAGATGCTGTGACGGTTGTAAGTGTGGGAAACCAGTCATAAGTCACTCCCCCCACCTAGTGCCTTTGTAACTTTGAATGGTCGCTAAACAAATGGTTGTAAGTCAAGGACTATCTGTAGTGTCTTTTTTCCTGGATTATGTAGCTTCTGCTGTCTAATACTAGAAAAATATACTTTGGATTTAAAAAGTCTCAGTCAGATGGTACTTTCCACTGGCGCCTAAGCACTCACTGTCTTCAGGTCCCAATTTCTGAAAAACCTTAGTTTCTGTTAAGAGTTTTTTCCTTGTTAAGTGATGATTGTATCTTGCTTAGCATCAGGGAGCAAATGTGACCTCATGCCTGCCATGTTTTCGAATGTACAGGGCCCTTTGCACCCTCCTTTGCAGCCACAGCCACCACCTCAGCATCCACAGCCGTCCCAACCATCCCAGCCTCACCACCAGCCGCACCAGTCTAACCAGCAGCAGCACCACCTGCTGCCTGTGCCTCCCCAGCCTCTGATCCCGGTGGCCCCATCCCAGTTCAGGCCACGCCAACAGACTTCACAGCTAAGCGGCAACCGGATGCCATACCAGCAACGGCAAAGTCTGGTAAAGGCCAGGCATGTAAGTGTCCTTTCCATATAGAAACAAACACGGGCTCTTATTGGGCAGGGGCAAGACCTGAACAATCACCTTGGAAAAAGGTGTGAGTTCTTACCACCCCTGTTGATTGTCCCTGACCGCTCCCTGTGTTTTATCATTTCTACCCCCGACAGGTGATAGGTGGCTGGAATCTCCGCAACATTTTTATTTGGAATATTTATATCCAGCCTTTCTTTTGGGAGTTTGTGGGAACAGGGGCTGTCCGCCAGTTTTATTCATTTATTTGAATTCATTGGCTGCCCAGCTTTAATGTTATATGAATATAGGGGATAAAAAACAATAAAAATACTGAAAAAAAATTCCATCAAATTGCATGGGCAGCCCAGGCTAAAATAAACGAATAACCAGCAAAACAAAACAGATTTGGCCTTAGACAAATCATAAACCTTGAGCCTGAGTTTAAACCCAGAATTTAAAAGCTTTCCAGAAGCCTAGGAGAGGGGACTGTCCTTAACTCTGGGGGAGACCCCTGTTCTAGAGGATGGGGGCTAGAATAGAGATGGTATATGCTTCCTTAGTCCCCTCCACCCCCACCCCCAATGACCCCTCTCCAGAGGGAATCTGGAGAGCTACCAATTTTGCTCACTGGGTGGGCAAAAACTATTGGAAATAAGTGGTCTCTCAGCTATCCAGACTGTATGAAGTATATAAGTTATAGTGATACATGATAAATAGTTTTACTCAAAATTAGGCTGAAAGAGTTGTCCAGTTTTCCCTGTAGAACAGGAGAGGTTTGAACCAAGAAGGCCCATTGGCCTGTGTCCTCTCTCTTACCCACTAGAAAGTGCTCTGGAGGTAATTGCATCCCATCTGTTTTCCTTTCTCCTCTCATTCCATACCCCCTTCCACATCCCCCATGAAGGGTGCACTTAATATGACGCCACTCACTCATCTGTTGACATACTAGATTGGTATACTATGAAGTGTAGCTACCACCATAGAAGTAAGCACTTCTTTGAGTTGATTGGATTCCCCAAGTGTAAGTGTCAGGAGCTGGGGAATATTAAGTACTGTGTTTCCCTGAAAATAAGGCCCAACTGGAAAATAAGCCCCACTATGATTTTTCAGGATGCTCCTAATAGAAGCCCTACCCCCAAAATAAGCCCCAGTTAAGATCGTCAGCCAGACGGACACATTTAATATTGTATTTCCCTGAAAATAAGACCTAACTGGAAAATAAGCCCTAATGTGTCTTTTGTGGCAAAAATTAATAGAAGATCCGGCCTTACTTTTGGGGAAACACAGTAGTTCATAAAAGGTTATAGATTGTCTGCCATTACCATGAATTATGATATCAATATCAGGAAGTGGAAGGAGTTTTTTTCATTTATCCAGCACTGAGCTTCTACACCAATTAAGGATAGTTAACCTGGAATGAAAGTAGCCTAAAGAAAGAAAATGCAAAGACAGTTTAAAACCAGTAGCTTGCAATTTACAAAGCTGTTAGTCTATCTGGGGGGGGGGGGGTTTACACCATATTATAATTCCCAAGACACAAATTGGCACTCAGCTGCTTACAGTATTATTAGAATATGGTAGCAAAGAGAAGCAGGGTTGAGCAATCAGAAAACAATAGTGTGCATTAACAAAGTAGTAATAAGGTAAGCTCATCTGAAATGAAAACTGAGCTTATTGGAATTGCAGGTAGTCCTCGAATTACAACCACAACTGAGACCACCATTTATATTGATTGAGTTTTGCCCCGTGTTACAGCCTTTCTTGTCACATCTGCTACGTGAATCACTTCAGTTAGTAACGTGGTCGTTAATTGAATCTGGGTAATCATTGACTGCTTGTCAGAAGGTGGCAAAAGGGGATCACATGACCCCAACACACTGTCATAAATAGGAACTAATTGCCAAGCGATTGAATGTTGATTGTGTGGCCATGAAGATGCTGCAATGGTTGTAAATGTGGAAAACAGTGATACGTCACTTTTTTTTCAGTTCCATTCTAACTATGAATAGTCACTAAACAAAGTTGTAAGTCGAGGGCTACCTGTATATGGTGAAACTAACAAGACTAGGATTTGGGCACATTGAAATTAAATTCAACACTTGTAACTTCAACACTAACTGGTTACTTCCAAACAGATCCTGGAACACTACATGCCATTGATTATTTTCTGAGTTATAGAAGCTTCTTGTTCCATATTACTTGGAGCAGGGCAATCTTTTCCTTTCTCCAGACAGATCTTGAGATGAAATGCTTTTAACAAAGTCCTTTCTAGCTACTTAATCTCAGGGTAGGAGGGCTGGGTGGGTGTAGGAGAGCTTTGTTTAACAGGGATTTAGCCAAATGGACACCTTAGTTTTCCTTACTAGAGGGAGAAGGTTATATCACCTGCTTATCAGTTCTTCTCCATTGAAGAACCCTGAAATTTGACTTGGTAGAAGTTGAGACCATTACAACTTTACAGGATAAGATTTTTTTGTTTGTTTCAGAACACACCAACACAAACCATTGTAAAACGTCCAAACCAACAGCCCCAGTCATCTGCCTCAAGATGTAATTTGCGTGAGTTGCCAATAACACCTTTGCATGTGATTGAGACTGCGAACAACAACCAACAAACTTCAACTCCTCCCATTCAAGCGAAACCGGTTTCTAGCACCACCGTTGCTATGAAACCTTTGACAGGTATCAAGAACCAACCAGTAAAGATGGAGGCCAAGCCTAAAACAGTTACTCCTGCGACTCAGCCTAAGGCGGAGGGCAAACCTGAACCAGAGGTAAGGCTCCCCCTCTAGCAGAGTCCTAGGTGCATTGGGTACCCATCTTTGTTTCAACAACAGTTTTGACCCAAAGGATGTTTGCATTTCAGTACTCTTCCCAGTTTGATTACCTGCCAAAATGTGTTTTTTTCTGTGTTCAGAAACTTAAAATTTTTATTTGACAGACCACTCAGACAGAAGAGCTGTTTGTTAAGGCCCAATGCCAGTTAAACTTAAAAGGTCACTTTTGGTGGTCGCCGTTTTGCACATGTCTAAAAATATGCACTCTGAAGTGCCCTGTTGCATTGCAAATGGAAGCCAAGGAAAGCTCCTTCCTGCCAGTTTTTCTGATGGCGTATTGCTCCATTTTTTCCATCTTTTGCTTGATGGATAGAAAGCAATGATTCTGGGTGGCGTATAGTCCTGTCACAACAGTACAAAGGATCAGAACAATCAAAATAGTATAAACCCATGCCTCAGTTACAAATCTGGAAATCGGAATTGTGTCACCAACACCAACCAATCTCATCTGATCGCTTCACCCTTCCCTAAAACCTGGAAGAACAGCCAGGTCTTCAGAACCCTACAAAAGTCTACCAAGTTTGGGGCCATCAGAATCTGTGGTGGGTATCACAAGGCCAGCCACAAAGTAGGCTGGTGTAACCTCTATTTTTCCAGTACAAATTTCTGTTGACTAAGCAAGGCAGTTGTTAAATGAGTTTTGCCCCATTTTAGGATCCTTTGGCCATGGTTGTTAAGTGAATCATGTGGTTGTTAAACAAATCTGGCTTCCCCCATTGACTTTGCTTGTCGGAAACTGGCTTGGAAGATTACAAATGGTGATCATATGACCTCAGGACAGTTCATGCAGCCGTAAATGCATGCCAGTTTGCCAAGCATCTGGATTTTGATTGCATAACAGTGGTGGTGCTACAATGGTCGTAAGTGTGAAAACTCTGTCACTTTTTTCAGTGCCGTTGTAACTTCAAACTAATGGTTGTAAGATGGAGGCCACCTATATTTTAATCTGATAGAGGCAATAGTGAAATAGTTTCTGAGGGGTTTTCCATTCCTTGGTGATGGTGGTGTTTTTGTTTAGTTCCTAAATAAAAACATCACCCGAGCCACATGACAGAGAAAATAAACCCCATTTAGCCTAAAAGACTGGGGTGTAGATGAACTAATTATCACAGATTAAATCTCTTCTGTACTCCAACTCCCAAGTTTTATGGAGATATATATATATATATATGCAGGTCTAGGTCTTTTCGGGTCTTTTCCCGTGTAAGTTTCAGAGTCTTTTTGCAACGT
>JAEANM010002320.1:0-24873 GCA_017656035.1 Myanophis thanlyinensis | reverse complement strand
GGAGCTGCCAGGCAAGAGGTGAAGAGGAAGGCCAAAGAGGAGATATATGGATGTGCTAAAAGAGGACATGAAGTTAACTGAGGTGAGAGTAGAGAATGCCCATGATAGATTTAGGTGATCTGTTGTGTGTGGTGATCCCTAAGGGGAACAGCCTGAAAGAAGAAACTGAACTTAAGGCTTATTATCTGGCCATATCTTCATTTCATCAAACTGTAACCTCTCTGAAACATGCTATATGCTTTTTAAACTTCCATAAGTATGACACGAATAATAGTTTACTACTATTCCATTTTTAGTGTGTGTGTGTGGGGGGGACCCAATTCTGGATCATAACGCATTTGTATTACTACCCTCACTGATCGGAACATTTTTATTTCGACTGTAGATAGGCCCAGACCCCTAGACAAGACAGCCTGCACCCAGCGCAATGCCACCGGGAGCGATTTGGTTTTCGCACAACTTACGGTCGTGCACGCTTTTAATAAATCGCGGGGAAGCGAAGGAGGCGCAAGGGAGATGCAGACAACCCTGCCTCGGCCTCCTGCAATTGCGCCGTCGAAACTTTTGCCTCCAAAGAGGGATGGCTATGCCGATCTCAGCAGCACCCATTGCCTCTAGGACCCAGCGGGCTCCGGCGCACTTTTTTCAGGGAGCCGGCGGCTGCCGCCGTTCATGCCCATGTATGTGCCGCGGTGGCTGACTCGCTGGAGCCGGGCACTGCGGGCGGCGGGCGCTCCATTTTTAATAGCCCCGAGAGACGCGCCGCCATCCCGGAGCCGCGTTGCTTGAAGAGAGCGGCGCCCCTGGAGTCCTGCGCGCGGCAGCCCCTTCCCAGATGGAAGTGTTGGAGAAGTTCCAGAGCCCCGGGAAAGGCCGGGGCCTGCGGGCGCTGCGCCGTTTCGTCGTTGGGGAGCTTCTCTTCTCTTGCCCGGCCTTCACTTGCGTGCTGACCGTCAACGAGAGGGGCAACCATTGCGAATGCTGCTTTGCCAGGTACCATGCAGAGGGAGGAAGGAGGCGAAAGGAAGGAGGCGAGGCCGAGCGATTGCTCTGGCCGCCGCCGCCCCCCCCCCCCGCCACAACTTGGGTCCCACTCTGATGCGATGGTCCCTCGCTTCCGGGTGGCTCCGAGAGATGCATGCGGCCGGGCACTTGGCGGGGGAGGGGGAGAGCCCGAAAGGCCGTCGTGGAACTTGCGCCTCTCGTGCTTTAAAAAAAAAAAAAAAATCTCCTCTTCCCTAAACCCGGATGTTGGCGGTGGGCTGTGGCTAAATGCAGCTGCTTCCTCCCTCACCTCGCGTGCCTAATGCGCTTGTCAGATAGACAGCAGCTCAACAGGTGCCCCTCTTGCGTTGAGGGCAATCGCCTGGCTGCTCGGCCTGCAGAAACTGCAGCAAGGTGTGTAGAAATGAGAATCAGAATCGTGCTGGAAGGGACCTTGGAGGTCTTCTAGTCCATCTCCCTGCTCAAGCATTGCAGACAAGTGACTGGTCCGGTCTTTTCTTAAAACCCACTGGTGATGAAGCGCCCACAAGGCAAGCTGTTCCACTGGTTAATTGTCCCCAGTGTTAGGAAGTTTCTCCTCAATTTCAAGTTGCTTTTCTCCTTGATTAGTTTACATCCGTTGTTTCTTGTCCTGCCCTCTGGTGCTTTGGAAAATAAATTGATCCCTTCCCACTTTGTGGCAGCCTCTCAAATACAGGAATATAGATATCATATCCCCCCCTCTTCAGTTCTTCTTTTCTCTAGACTAGCCAAACCCTTCTTCATATGTTTTAGACTCCAGGCCTTTAATCGTTTTAGCTGCTCTTCTTTGCACTTTTCCCAAAGTCTCATCATTATTATTTTTTTGGTAATGTGGTGGCCAAAACTAGATGCAGTATTCCAGGTGTGGTCTTACTATGCTTTATAAAGATTTTACTAATAATTCACATGATTTTGATTCTATGCCTCTGTTTATACAACCAAGGATTGTATTAGCGTTTTTTGGCTGCTGCTGCACATTGCTGACTCATGTTTAAGTGATAATCCACTCAATGAAGATTGAGATGCCTGGTTGGCAAGTGAGGGACAGGTGTTCCGAATAGTTTCAGTCTCGCCTTCTGCTGTTTCTCTTGACCCGCAGCTGAAGTGTGGACTTAAAGTGAGACCCAGGATGTAATTTCATTCACTTCCTGCTTCTTCTTTCAACCCATGCCATAAAGAGCAGCCCACATTGTCAGATTGAACAAATAAACAGGTTTGAAATAGTTTGAGTTGATTTTGGTGCCTCAAGTTGGTGTTAACTTTTAACAATTGCATAAACAGATCTTGTCTAGGACAGGGTTCCCCAATCCCCAGTCGATGGACTGGCAACGGTTCACTGCATGCCAGAAACGGGACGACATAAACAAGCAAAGACCCATCCGTGGGATGCAGGCAGCACACAAAACACACCCTTTCTGGTCCATGGAAAAACCTCTCTCCACAGAACCTGTCCCTGGTGCCCAAAAGATTGGAGGGCACTGGTCTAGGGTGATCTGTCCCCAACTGGGCTCTTTAGGAATTTTTCTGCTTTACCCATCACCACTCTAATAGGGTCTAAGCACTTTGCTGTTAGTCATATTATTTCCATCTTTCCTCACATTGTGATCTCCAGAAAACTGAGCCATTGTATAATGTGTCCAAAATATAAGTTAAACATGGTCATTGATGCCGTGGGTTTGGAACTCATGCACTGGGTTTATTCTGTGTTTCTTTTGTTTGTTTGTGGGTTGACCACAAAGGATCTCAGCAGTCTTCTCCAACACCAAAGTTCAGAAGCTTCAGGAAAAAAAAAATATTGTACGCATGATTCTAATCTTTGTATAAACATGTTACAACATCTGAATATCTTTTCTAAGGCCTTCATTGCTACTTAACTTAGTTCTAGGCTTGGTGCATTTCTTGCTGCTTCCTTTACTGAATCGGTCTACCACTTCTATATCTTCCTTGACAATTTATAAGATTTATAATCTTAGTCCCATTTTTTTCACTGTGTTCCTTGATATTCATTAGTTGTGCTTATAGATCATTCCCATTTTTAGATAATAAAATATATCAATAAAATAATATTTTAAATGGGCTCATCAGCATTGATTCTCCAACCTCTTCTTGTGTTTACTTTGGTGTATGACAGTGTCTAATTATAGAAAATAGTATATTTCCACATATAAAATCTGCATGTATTTGATAAGTTGAACACAATGCTTGAGGACAAAATGACACTTTGTATTGCATAGATGGCAGCTAAATCTTATATCAATGTAATTAAAATGAAAGTGGCATATGCTATATTTAAGAAGAGAAGACAACATTTTCATTTGCTTATGATGGCATGATGGGTGGAAGAGGCACAGTTTGTGTGTATAGTTTTTTGCAGTAAGATAAACTATTGAGGCTTTGATCTGAGGATGTCTAACTGTACTGGGCTAGGTTCCCAGGCAAGTCCCATTCTTTTTCATGTTTAATTCTTCCTTGAATGGCCTTGCTTGGATTTCACCAATCCTTTGGAGCCACCAAGACCCCACAAGAACTTTCTAAATTGGAATACTTTTTAATGCAATCCTGGAAGTGTGATTACTTAGCAGCAAATCTTATCTAAGTAGGAGCTTGGCATAAGCCCTAAGAGATGGGATAGATTTTATATTTTCTTGTCATTTTATTTTCCCAAATAGTTCCATAGCCTCACTACTGATAAAGGTGGAGACGCATCATCTCTACATGATGGAATATATATTAGGGGCTAATATAAAGTTAATAGTATAAATAAACTGAAAACAATATAAAATATCTTCATATATGTTAGAATCAATTATAGTGGATTAACCAAGAAAAATAAAAGGCAATAGAGTACTATTGTATACTTAATTTTCTCTAGTTGCTTCTGCCTGTCCAGAATGGTCCATCTCTGAGTCCTATCCGTTGAAGAACGACATCTTGAGAGAGATGCAATTCCTATCCTCTAGATAGAATGATCTCCCTTCAGAGATATGTGTGTTCTCACCCTTATTTCATTCAGGAAATTATTGAAGACCTGATTGTTCTCCCAGGCCTTGGAGATAGGGTGACTGTGAGTTCCTTTTTGTTTCACTTTGCTTTATTTTTGTTTAGGGTCAGTTTTTCTATTTTGCTGTTTTAGTCTGTTGTGTTCTTTTTTCATAATATATTTTTAGTTGTAAGCCAGAATAATTTGGAAATCAAGTGGCCTAGAAATAAATAATAAAATAAATAAAAATAGTGATTAAAATCAGTTAACATGTAAAAAAATGATCCATTCAATCTTAAAATATGATTATCCTTTAATATATACCATTAGTAATTCAGATTCTTATAGGGAACTTAAACTTGCAATAAACTTTTATATTCATTTGATCAGTTTGGATTTCCTTAGTGCTTGACATGAACCTGAACTACTAACGGTCAAAGCAAATTGATGGTTGATAAGAGTCTATGGAGTTCATGGTGGACTGGACTTAGATATATTGGGGATTCGAAAGGACTCAAAACTGAGGACATGTTTGACCCCTCTCTCGGGATCAGCCTGATCTTCTTCTACAGAACTATTCAATGAAATATTCTGTGCTATGATTTTATTTATGTATGAAAAAAGGTGTTATTGTGAAAAAAAACTTGACGCATTTGTAGCTTAATAGATGAATTAACAGGAACATAATGCCAAAATATAGAAGCCATGTGTGAAAAACCAAGTACTGCTTACTGCAGGGGTCGGGAACCTATGGCTCGCAAGCCAGGTGTGGCTCTTTTGAGAATTTCATCTGGCTCGCGGAAAAAATAACAGTCTCGTCACCGGAAGCCCTTGTGGGCAAGCGACATCACAGCCACCATTTTGAAAATGGGCAGAGTGGCCGCCGCCATTTTGGATGACACATGAGGAAGCTGCAAACGCCGTCTCTGGTCCCAACGACTATTTCAGACAACCTGGAGACCCTGTACGGGAGACAGCACCATTTTGGAGGCCACGTGTGTTCAAAGCAGCCTCCCTCGCTGGCAACTTTTGTGGGCGAGCGATGCCGCGGCTGCCATTTTGGAAGAGGGCAAAATGGTGGCTGCCATTTTGGATTTATTATATGGCTGTTACTGAAATAAATTTCCAAATATTTTGCTTTCATGGCTCTCTGAATCAAAAAGGTTCCTGACCCCTGGCTTACTGCTTCCATAGATAGAAAGAGGCTAAGTAGCAGCCACGTATTGCTAATCAAGTGCCCTTGATCAATTAAACATCAGTAAGTGTGACTATAAGAGCCAAAGTTTTAGGAATTTGCTGGTCTCCAGCATTGAGGTGTAATGTTAATACAATGCCAAAGAGTCAAAGACATCAGCAACGATCTTAAAAGCAATTGTTGCTGCCCATCAATCTGGGGAAAGTTATAAGACTATTTCCAAGCAATTTAAAGTCCATCATTCTACAGTGAAGAAGATTATTCACAAATGAAAAACATTCAAGACAGCTGCCAATCTTCTCAGGAGTTGAACATCTCAGCAAACTCACCCCAAGGTCAGACTGTGCAATACTCAGAGAAATTGCCAAAAAAAATAATAATAATCCAAGAGTTACATCTCAGACTCTACAGGCCTTAATTTTTAGAGTTTGTGACAGTACAATTAGAAAAAGACTGAATGGTTCATTTGGAAGGATTGCCAGGAGAAAGGTTCTTGTCTCTAAAAAGAACATGATAGCACAGCTTAGGTTTGCAAAGTTGCTTTGGCTTTCCTGTATCTCATGACTTTCCATATTTTCTGTGCATCATTTAAATCCAAAGAATCATTCTGGGAATGCAGCTTAGTAACAGCTCTGGATATCATAGAATAAAACCATAATATTTGGCAATGTTATGCTTAGGTGATAAGACCAGAAAGCAATTCTTATTAACCAAATTTATTTATTCATTCGTTCGTTCATTCGTTTGATACAGAAATAGAAAAGAAAATGAACATAAAGATAAAACCAGAAACTTTTCTTTCGGGTTTAATGGGAAAAGACTTGGGGGAAAAACCCTAGAACTTTGATGCTATATATGTTGACAGCAGCAAGATTACTTTATGCACAAAAATGGAAGGATACTTTGATTTCAACAATGGATGAATGGCTACAAAAATTAATGGAGTTAGCAGAGATGGCTAAACTGACTGCTTTGATGAAAATACAACTACTTTTGCTTTGACAAAAATATAACTACATTTGTTTCTGCTTGGTAGCCCCTTCCAGAATTTGTGCTTGGAAAAATAATGAAACTTTGATTTTGTGTTTTACCAATTAGATAGGTTTGTTATAGAAATGGCTAGTTTATACTATTATGTAAAAGTAAAAAGCTGAGGTTTGATATTGTTTTATTCTCCTGCACCAAGGAAGTCAGAAGTCAATGGTCCTTTCCCCCCCCCCCAATCCTCCCCACTTTTCCCTCTCCTATCTTTCCTACTTTTTTGTATTTCTGTATTTTATACCAATACTATAAGAGAAGCAAGCAATTTTTGAAAAGCAACTAGAAATAAAAATCCAAACACCCATGGGCACTTTTACAGAATGGATCTAAGAAAAATGTTAAGTAGCAGTGAACCTAATAACCATCAAGAGAAATATCCAAAGATAAAGTAGTGCCCATGGGCCACAGACTGCTCACCCTGGTCTAGAGAATAAAGCTCATCTTCGCAACTTTTTATAATATTGATGATTGTTATATGTAACTATGAGGCTGCCTTTGTCCTTACAGGGATTACTCTTTTTTTTTTTTTTGCATGCTGCAGTACTAAAGGCTGCTATTATCATAAAGAAAGCATGACCATTTTATACTTACCTCTGTTTAGGAAAGAAGGATTGTCCCGGTGTGGAAAATGCAAGCAGGCTTTTTATTGCAATGTGGAATGCCAAGTGAGTATCCCATTAAATGTGGATTTTTTTCTTAACGCTCTGTTTCTGAATGTTTTTATGTCAGTTAATAATTTCCAGATACTGTAGTTTGTAGAGCAGGAGTGTCAAACTCATAGCATCACTCATCACATGATGTATAATGACTATTTTCCCCTTTGCTAAACTGGGGGTGGGCTTGGCCAGTGTCTGATTCATCTGTGCCACAGG
This sequence comes from Myanophis thanlyinensis, assembly GCA_017656035.1. Taxonomy (NCBI): domain Eukaryota; kingdom Metazoa; phylum Chordata; class Lepidosauria; order Squamata; family Homalopsidae; genus Myanophis; species Myanophis thanlyinensis. The sequence continues at coordinate 17,759 of JAEANM010002320.1, read as the reverse complement.
CCACGAGTTTGACACCCCTGTTGTAGAGGAAAAGAGGGAAGACTTCAGTGTACCATAAAGGCTGGGGGGGAGGGAAGTGAGGGGACCTATTGATCAGTGAGTCTGGTGGAACTAAATCAATACCTGAACCATTCTAGGAATTTGGAAATTGCCAGAATGCAGTATTTCTCAGCCTTAGCTAGTTTTAGTTGTGTGGACTTCAACTCCCAGAATTCCTTTGTTGGCTGGGGAATATTGGGAGTTGAAGTCCACATAACTTAAAAGTTGCCAAGGTTGAAAAACACTGCCATAACGAATCACTAAGGATCAGCTGTGGTGGATGTAGGACTGCTGAGCCATTAGATTAGTTGACTGCTACATGGCTCTAATTGCTTCAAAAGCTTCTGCCTACTTTTAGGGAACCAGATGGTTTAACGTTATTTCACTAAGCCGATGAGGAAACTTGTGCCTATCTGAGCAATCAGAAATAAAGACTAGATTTAGCTTGTGTGAGTGGGTGGGGAGAATCTGTTTGCAAATGTGCTTCATTGCTGCTAATAATAATAATAGCGTGTGTTTACAAACCAACTGTGCCTCACTAGGTATTTCCATACTTATATTACATCGGCAGAGAAAGTACTTTTAGGCTAATTTTGAATATTTATTACCACGTTGAAAGCTTTTGTGCACAAAACTGAGGTTTTTAACCATAAGTTAAAAGTGTTTTTCAGTTTAGAGCGTTCCTTCATAATAGTTGCATGTGAATTTCCATTACTGTTTATATTCTAGATTTAAACTAATGTATGGAGTCAGTTTGGAATTAATTTACATTTCTAGGAGGTTATATGCCAGGAAAGTAAGGTCTAACAAATCATAAAAAATCATATGAAAATGGAATTGAATCAGGCAAAATTATATAATCATAGCCAGTTTACCCTAGAAAGATTGCTATATAGATTGATACTTTTGTAATCTTTGTCATTCATATACTCAGATGCCTTATTGCTACTTTTAATAAATGAATTGAAATCTATGTATCTTTCACTCTCTTGAACTAACAGAGAATAAGAAACAGAAGCAAACTTTGCTTTTCTTCATTTTGGGTTAGAATAGTATGATGCACAGAAGCGAAATTGACAGCATATTTAAGAATAGAAATTAAAATGATAAATACAATAATTGTTAGCCTATAGAGAAATTAAACTATTGGGGAAGGTGAAATATATTAAATTTTAAAGATACTGTAAACAAGCATGATTGCAAATGCTTGGCCAAATATATAATTTATTTATTGTCTAAAGATTAGGAGACAGTATCATGACAAAAGACTCACCACCAAAATAGCCTTACCTCTAGTTATCACACTCCCAAACAATGTCAGTCTTTTTACCACTTTCTTTTTCTGTCTTCTATTTTTTCACCATCTAATATGAATTTCAAGGAAGAGCGATGCCATTCTTTCTTGAGTCTGAATAGTGGTTTGCAAAAGCTTTTAAAATTAGGCCAAGGCCATCCCTTTCTTTCCTCTTTCTGATAGATTCTTTCTGAGTTTATCTAGAACTGAGTCCAAGTTGAATTAGTCAGAATTGACAAAAACTGAGAAGAATTTGTTATCCTTATTAGAATTGCTGTTTGCACTCTGTGAAATTTTTTGTTCCTGTTGTTAAATCACCAAAACTGAGGTAATGCTTTTTGGATATTGTCTGTTTTTAAATACTGCAGATAAGCTGACATACAATACTTTTGTGTATCTGTATGCTTCTTATTTATTTTACTGTCTGGAAGGTTTTTGTGTATTGGTTTGCTGAAACTGTCATTTACTGCAAATGTCAAGTAGTAAAACTGTAAATACCTCAGAAAAAGTAATTCTGCTCTCACTGGTGGGTGTCCAACAGAATTATATGGACCGAACCAAGACAAATTGGAATTGAGAGGATTACAACTGTCTATCCATATTTCTTCTGTGCTTGGGAGTAGCAATATGATTTTATCATGAATTGAATGAAGAGCCACAAAAGAGTCACAGGCATATTTTTCTTGATAGCTTTATAATATGGGGAAATGAATATAGCTGCACAATGAATATAGTATAATAGAAGTGTTTGGAAATGAAATAAAATTTTATATTTGAAATCATCTGAAATCAAAATTATTTCAAGTTCTCTTCTAATTTGACTATTCCTTGTTTCAGCTGGATTTACAAGTCATTTAAAATTAATCCACTCCATAAACCCTGAACAACCATGCCTTTTGATTTGTTTGAACACCATAGATTATTGTATTTTTTGGCATATAAAATGCACCTGAGTATAAGACGCACCTAGATTTAGAAGAGGAAAACGACAACAAAAAAAGTTTTTGACTCTGCATGCCCCATTTTGGGGCTTTTTTGGCCTGTTTTTAGGCTTTTTTTCAGTCTATTTTGGGGGCTTTTTGGCCCTTTTTTGAGACTTTTTTTGCTCATTTTTGAGGTTTTTTTGGTCCATTTTTTAGACTTGTTTCAGCACATTTTTGTGGCTTTTGGGGGCCCATTTTCAGGGCTTTTGGCTCATTTTTTCTAAAAAACCCCAAAAACTGGCTGAAAAAGCCTCAAAAATGGGCCAAAAAGTCTCAAAAAAGGGCCCCCAAAACCCCCAAAATAGGCCAAAAAAGGCCCCAAAAATGGGGCGTGCAGAGGCAAAAAAAACAGCTGGCAGATGGGCAGGGTTTCTGCAACATTCGTTGTATAAGATACACACACATTTTCACCCACTTTTGGGGGGCAAAAAAGTGCATCTTCTTCACTGAAAAATATGGTAATTCCACTCCCAGCTTCATTGCTGGGGGACTGTACCAGAACAGTCTCTGACAGCATCCACACCCATGTGGTGTAATTTTGGCCTGATCCCTTTTAGCACTACTGCCAGCTCACCATGATCAAAGGCAGAAGTAAATTAAGTACTTCTGGGGAATCTGCTTTTCTACTGAAATTCCTTTTTCATAAATGAAAACTCACCTGAAGCCATAATTGCCCTGGTAAGGCCAGGACTCTATTTATTTATTTATTTATTTATCAAGATTTATAAATCTGATAATTTCTTTGAAACAAACAATAACAAACAAAACCGCCATATTTTTGGAGGTTGAGCATGCTGAAAATACTTATTTTTGTAGGGGTACCTATTTCTTTTCTTTGTATAAATATATGCCTTTATTTCTAATTTTATTTGAGGGGAGTTGTTAGGATGCTTTTAGGGTTTGTAGAATTCTTGTTCTTAATAGTTGTAAGTATACATTGTGGTTTATTTCAAGCTATTGTTGGTTTGTTCATCTTCACATCCATGTTTTAAAGCGGGTGTGGAAGAGAATGGGGAAAAGGGAAAATTGTGTGTCTTCTATTCCTTGAATGACTTTTCAATAGATTACTTTTTGTATATGTATTGCTACTTGGATTCTTACTCGGCTTGTAATTATTCTGATAAATTAAGTATCTCTGGGGAATCTGGCTAAATCTTCAATAGTAATGTGGATGATTAATTACCTTGGTTCTGGTGTAGCACTTTGGCTCTCACCACAAAGCAAGCCTGTAAACTATCTTCCAAAAAGGAAGATTCTTCCACCAGGAGTTCTGGACACTTAAAAGTTGAAGGCATATTAAGATTTATATGAATCCTTAAGATGTTTAATCATATAATAATTTCATGATGGCCTTCCTCTAGATATAATGGACATTGCATGGATTTATTTACTACTATAGTTTCAAAAATCTTGATTGTATTCTGAGCTCAGAAATATACTAAGGTATAATATGAATAAGAACTTTATCAGATTTAAAGAAAGATTGGTTTATAGGGAAAATATGTTGCAGACCCTATCAGTTAAAGAACTCCAAATGGCAGATCCAGAAAGAGAGTCTTCTTTGCCACTGTCCCCACCCTTTGGACTCTTCTTCTCCCAGAGGTGAAACAGGCCTAACTCTGCCAGCCTTCCAAAAAGGAATCAAAATATGGCTCTGCCCACTTGCATGGAGAACCCAGAGGAAGTGACTAGTGCTCTGAAAACCCTCCCTTCACCTTCTAATTAAATTTAACTGTGTTTAATCACCCTTGCCTCCTTCTAAATCCTTAACTTTTATATACTGGTTTTATATTACAACATTTTATTGTGCACTGCCTGGAGTTCCTCTCTCTGAGGGAAATGGTTAGTCCAAAAAAGTGAAAAATAAATAACTTCTAAAGCTCACCTCAGTTATATGCACTGTTATTTCTCCCATGTTCATTCTATTGAACCTCAATAAATAAACAACAACCCATCTCATTTGGGCTCAACTTTAGCTTGGTTCTTCCCATCCAGGCCCTTGCTGCCTTCAGTCACCATTCCCAACTTTGACTGTGTCACCAGTCACCTAGATTGGTGATGTTCACAATCAAGAGTGTTTTTTTAATCTCTCCCCTACTTTTAATGTATTAGTTATTTTAGGTTTTGGTGACTTTTCCTTTGGTCTTGATGCCTCTGAGTAATTTAAAATGCATAAGAGACTTCTAAGGTGATATCGAGGTAGCCACATTTTAGTTTTGGAGAATTTGATGTGTGTGTGTGAGGGAGAGAGAGAGAGAGAGAACATCCCAAAAAGTTCTGTTCAGTATATTCTTAGCAGATGGGAGTCATTCTGAACACCACACCACAGCAGAAACAGTTATATTTCCCCTTCCATTTTTAAAAGGCAAATGTCCTTTCCAGAAGTTTTCTGATTATAATCTTTAAATCAGAGAGAAATATTGGCTGCCCTGTTTTTTCCCCCTCTTGAATCTGGAGTATCGTTACAGCATTAGAGAGTTGGCTAGAACAACTCTGCCTGCTATCAATCAAACGGCTTAGAGGAATGGTGGAAAAGAATGTTAAATGTGATCCTGCTGTGATCACTAAAAAGATCTCTGTCAGAATGCTTCCGTGCCAGATATTATGCAGACACTGCTCCCATTTTCCTGCAATGTTCCTGCCTTTTATCTTGTTTTGCACAATTCATCTATATCTTGTCCCTTTAACCACCTTACTAGTTCATATAACTCAGTTGGATTCAGCCTGAGGAAAAAATTTAATTAACTATGCTTAAAGAATAAAAGGGTCAGAAGGGGATGATGTTGGAAGGACATATTGGCATTGTCAATTTTCCATTTGTCTTAACTGGGCATTTTCTATGCCTATCTGTGCTAGTAAAATAAGGATGTTGATTAATTGTTTGAAGATTATTTTCTACCTCATAAAAGTCAGCAACTCAACAGTATTTTCTCTCACATGTATCTCACATACAAATATTCAGTAGCTTCAAATAGCATTTTTTTTTTAGCTTTAATCTCTGATGATTACTTCTTTGGCAAATACAAGTAGAGAGCACTGGGAAATAGTTTCTGGAGAATAGGATTTTAAGAGATCATCCAAGATTTGCTTCAGTTCTTTGTTGTGTAATTTATAGCAAATACAATCATTTCATAGAACCAGCAATGGTGGTCATAAGTTTGTTTCCATTCTTCTTCAATGGAAGAAGTAAGCAATGGTCAATGACATTTCCCACTCTAATCTATATCAGTTCTTTCAATTTTCCTACTGCAGATAGACTCTGTGTTCTTTTAAGTATTACAAATCTTACCAATACATATGAGTTTATGTCAGAAAACAGGATATCTTTACCTTCAAGTTTAATTCCACGCGCACATACCGTGCTATCTTTTCATTGTGAGGAAAACAAATGTCATGCATTTTCAAACTGTATATTTAATTCTTTAGAAACAAGATTGGCCATTGCACAAATTGGAGTGTTCTGCCATGTGCGTATTTGGACAGAACTGGAATCCCTCTGAGACAGTTAGACTCACAGCAAGGATTATTGCCAAGCAGGTGAGCTGGTCTGAAATATTTGTTTTGCCTTGCTTTGTCTAGATGGATAGGAAAGAAGAAAATAAGTCTGTCAATAACAGATCTCTGCAAAATTTATTTCCTAACTTCTTGCCTATAACTATTGATAGTTCTTTGCTGAACCACTGAATAATACATTACTTAAGAAGGTTTTAAAATGTTGCATCTTGAAATAATCTCTGTTTTTCCTATCTGCCAAGTTGCCTCCTATTGCCCTCCCCCTTACAGGGTTCCATAAAACATGAATCTGGGTTTGAGAGCACCTGCTTTAGTCATGCAGTTGAAATTTCGAGCCTGCGGTGGTCAGTTTCTCTACAAATCTAGTTGCTTGGGAGCTGGTGTTGTTTTTGCATCACTTAAAATACATGAGTTATTGAGAAACATGTTCCCCAAAGTTAATATAACTATTTTCACTAGGAAAGTAGAGGTCTTTGAAATGACCTTTGTGACAACCTGTCATTGCCAGCTGAGACATCATACCTTGCTTTTAAAACAGAACATAGAGAAGATTTGAGAAAATAGAATAATAGGTAGATATGAAGCTCAGTCCGATTAGATCACCAAAAATAATAGTCTAGCGCAGGGGTGGGCAATTATGGCTTCTTCATGACTCGTGGACTTCAACTTCCAGAATTCCTGAGCCAGCCATGAAGGAGTCATAATTGCCCACCCCTGGTTTAGCAGATGAATGAGTTTAAGTATAGAAGAGCCGCTTTATATTTGGAAAGAGAAGCAAAAAAAAAAAAGGGGGGGGGAATCCCCAGATACCTTTATACTAACTGTTTGCTAGGTGATTTTTCACTGCTCCGTCGTCATATTTTATATAACTTGGAGATTTTCCTTTTCTTTACAGTTCAGACATATAATAAAACCTTCTGAGTTTTGGTGTGACCCATTGATGGGTCAGGGTGGCTTAACAAAGATGAAACAATAGGAATATTGTGACACCAATTGGACCTAAATTAGCTAACACATGCTTAATTTGTTTTAGGATTAATAAATGTGCTACCAAACTGAGTGACCCAGTTTGGCTTTAACCCTCTGAAATTTGCTCAAAAGCAAACAGTTCAGAAAAACCTAATCCAGGGTGAAAAAAGTATTATATCAAAATACGGAATAGGTACCTTCTCCCTTGGTTTCTAGATACTGCATGAATGGGCATATCTTATTTCACCAAGCAAGGATAACAGCTTAGTAGTTTAGTAGAAGAGAGGTCAGAGAGAGAATAGAAATAACACCATCAGCATCAAAATACCTGAACCGTCCTTCCTATATAATTCTTAGATTGGTGAGAAGCATGCCTCAGAATTTGTTCCCAGGGAGAATTTGTTTGCTTGCATGTTTCTAAGTGACTGTATTGTACTGCTATTGCACTTCTCCAGTGATGCCCATCTTTGCCATTAAAAGAAAAACCAAATTCCCTAAATCATGGCCTTTGAAGAAAATCTATATGTCCAAAAATTTCTAATCTGACAAGAACAATCCAGGTAAAGTACAGAGAAAAGATGCTGAAGGCTTGCTGGCAGGGTAATCTAACCGATTCCCTCCTTCTCTTCTTCTTTCTTTTCTCTTTTTCCCGTTCCCTTTTTTCAAATTAAAGCATAGTCTACTGGTGACCCACAAGCAAAATTAGATGTTTAATGATGAAAAGTCATTGGAATAAATTTGGGCTTTTATAGCTTTCAGGGAATGGAAGAGGGCCCTACATGGAATATGAAAACTAAATATGCAAACTAAGATCTCCAAACCTCAGCTGTTGGGCCACCTGCAAACTCACATTTAATGGCCAAGATTACAAAGGAGTGGCCTTAGGCCAATGCTGGAGTGTTGCTTTTGAACTCCTGTCGACACTGAGATTATTCACTTTCCTCAAAGCAAAGTCTGCCTTCTGACTGCTTGCTAACTCTTAGCTGGGGGTTTTTTCTCTTCAAATTTGTAACTAAAACAAGGGAGAGTGTTTGAATCACTCCTTCTATATGTATGTGTGCAAATTCCAATATGAGCTCTTTGTCTCTCGGTGGCTTATATATTGACAAGTAAACCTGAAAAGCTGTTCATCCCCTCCTCTGCAGTCTTTACAGGATGAATTGTTACAAGTGACAATTGCAAATAGGCGAAGAAATATTTTGGAGCTTTTTCAACGTCATTTTCTCTCCCTCCTCCCTCCTTTGTTTTGCACCATTACCAGAAAACACACATGGAAAGAACTGAGTCAGAGAAACTCCTTTCTATAAAAGAATTTGAATCCCGTAAGTAGAAATAAACAGTATGTTGATTTTCAAAAGGCTTTTCAGAAAAAAAGAGTTAATAATTTTTCTTTGTATCTGTTATGGATTGGATGTAGTCAGAGATGAGGAGCAGGGAATAATTGAATTCTGGTTAGCCTCTTCTTGCCAGTCTTTGCAAGAAGCTCCCTCTAGGCCACGGGTAGGGAACCTTGGCTCTTTCATGACTCATGGACTTCAACTCCCAGAATTCCTGAGCCAGCCATTTTAAGCTGTTAAGACTCAGGTTCTAAGCTAAGGCAAGAGGTGCTGTCTCAGGAATTCTGGGATTGAAGTCCATGAGTCATGAAAGATCCAAGGTTCCCTACCCCTGCTGTAGAGTATTGGGCCTAAGATGGAACCTTGTGGTATCCCCACTGCTTACTTCCCTCCGTGTAATTGTAGTATCATTAAGGACAACTCGTTGAGTACAGTAATGCTATTGTTGCTACTTTGACAACAGCGTCATCATTGCATTTCTTCTTTCTTTTGCTGGTCTAGCATGATGGAAAGAGAAATATGTGGATATTTGTGCAGTTATCAAGCAACCACATTTTTAATTTATTGCTATCTTCCCTCATTCAAAGATACAAATTATTTAGCTAATCGTTTAGCTTTAGGATTACCATTTCGTAGTTATCTCCAATGATATAATAAAATTTAAAACTTGACAGTTGGCTTAAGAGTATGGAGATTACTAGAATACTTCATATTTTTTATACTAGAATACTTTATATTTTTTATACTACCGGTATGTGTTGCTTTTGGATGAGCAGTTGTGTTATGTGGTTTTACTTTTTAAGAATATACGTATCAGTTTACTATTATCAATTTTTTGCATGATCACCTGAAATGTTGCAATCAGAATATTCTGTTTTGATCAATTGACTACCTCATACTGTCCCAAAATTTTGAGTAATGTCCCTGTATACTTGAGAATTCTAGATCCATATATCTGGAAGGTGCTATATTAGGAATACTTGTATAAAAGTGAAACAACCATCAGTTCTGATTAGTTCATGGAGAAAGTTCATAAAGTATGCTGTGCATCAAGAAAAAGTGACAAAGTTATTGCAAATAGAGTTCGACATTGATGATGTAACATAAAAGAGTTATAGAAGATCTAATCTGTAACCTACTGACAATAAAAACTGTTTCATGTTTCTGTTATTAACTGAAATAGTGTATATGGGTGTGGATGTGTGCATTTGTAGAATATATGTAAAAAAAATTGAATATACCTTTTAGAAGCTACTAGATTACAGTAGGTTCCCACTTGAGAGATAGAGAAACATGCCCATATTTACCAATCCAGGGGGATTTTGCAGTTAAACGTGAGTATATAACTTTTTATTCATTCTAAATATATACATCTTATATCATTCTAAATTGGAATTCTCTTATAGCAGTAAGATTGGTGCCTCTATTCAGTAATTTAGAAAGAAGATAAAACATGTATTTGTATTTTTATATATATACAAAATTAAGCCAGGGTTCAAATCTATCATAAATGTAATAATATTTAACATTAAATAGTTTGGATTTTGTTAGAAATATTATTGCCTATTTCATTAGTTGAATTTAGGCAGTCAACATTTTCTTTAATATTGCTTTCACATAATTGTGCCCAAAGCAGGATAATCCATTGCAATATTTAAATATTTGTATTGTAACAGCAACTTAGTAAAAGTTAAGGCTGGGAGACCTACAAGTTGATCATAAGACTACATTTTGATATAAATTTGTAGTGTTACAACTAGAAAAACTAATGACTGGGGTTGAATTCCTTATGGTGCCACCACTTTTGGAATAGTGGAGAGTAGGATAGTTTTAAATAAGAAATACTGACATTTTTATCTTTGCATTAGGAAAACCATAACAAATAATGATTGTAGGTTTAATGATTTTTTAAAAAGAATAACAAAATGCAGAGAGTATCTTTTCAAAAAGTGGAATCATTGAATAATTCTCGATAGGGATCCCAAAATTATTAAGAATTAAGCTTCTTAAGCATATTTCTTTAACTCTGTTGGTTGAAGATTTTAAGATAAAGGCATTCTTGTAAAATAAGTTGAACACTTAATCATTAAATTAATGTGGAAATTTATAAACTGCCTACTCACCAAACAAATTACAGTAACCCATAGTTCTGATTTTTTTAAAAAATTGTTTTAGAAATTTATAAGACTGCCCATCTCTATAACTCTGGGCAGCATAATAATGAAAATAACTATATGGCATAATGAAAAAAAAATGCCAGAAAGAGGGGAAAAACATTAAAACCAATCCAAGGCCTGCCACCCACTTTAACCCAAGGCCTTTGGAGAGAACCGGATTTTTAGAGTTCTTTTGGACTTTGCCAAATAGGGGCCAGATGTATCTCAGAGGGAATGGTGTTCTGAAGAGCAGGTGCTTTAACAGAGAAGGTATCCTTTTAGACCATTCAGTTGATTCTGCTTAATGAATGGCACCTGGAGCATGCCAATTCTGTCCGTGTAGAAAATGTAATAAAACAATTCCATATAAAATAAAGTACTATCCAAAATATTTTCCCCTACTGTCAACTATTGAGAACCTTCCATTCTAAAAGCCCTACAAAAAAGGTCTGTTCACGTCACAACTAAATGAAGTTAGCAGATATCTTGACTTTAATGGGCAGACTGTGTGAGAAGAAGAGATAATGAGAAAGCTGTCCTCTAGGTTCTTGTTTCCTTCATGTTTTGGATAAATACCCACAATCCCTTTTCTGTCTTAGACCATGTCAGGTAGACAGATTCCACTGATATAACATCTTTCAAAAAGGTAACAAGAATCCAAGTAATGTCAACCTGTATAGGTAGCCAGCAACATCTTGAATAGGACCTGATGGCACAGTGGTTAGATTGCAATATTGCAGTCTAAAATTACTTAGAGAGGGATGTAAAACACTATGAAGCTGTATATACATCTTAAGTACTAGTGCTAATATACCCCTTCCAAAGCAGGAATTATTTGACTGAATTGATTAATGCAAACCAGTAGATGAACAGCTGAATTTTGTGCCATTTGCAAGTTCTGGGTTATCTTCAAGGGCAGTCCCATATTGAACGAATTGCATTAGTCTAGCTGACCCAAGGTCATGAGTCACTGTCTTCTTCATGGCAAGGGACTGAGTTACTGCCTTTGTCATCTTCTGCTCCAGGACAGATTTGAAATAGCTGAGTAACTGAAGCTGCCAAAGCATTTTCTGGGCATGGCTTCCACTTGCTATTTTAGCAAGATCTGTAAGTGTGAAAGGACCCCCAGATCAAAATTCTCTTTGACAGGAGTGCAGCCCTATTAACAGTAATAAATGGAACTTACATGGAGCTGGGTGGCTTTTCTCTTAATAGCATATCTATTTTGTTGAAATTCTGTATGATTCTATTTCACCCACCTCACAATTTCCAGGGCACCAGGTTAAACTTTCTATTGCATATTTTGCTCAGACTGAGATTGAGCTGTAATATTAATGTAGGTAATCTGTATTTAGCAGCCACATTTGGGATCAGAACTTGGTTGTTAAGAAAAGTAGTCACTAACTGAAATCACAATTGTACTTATGATCTTAATTCAGCTTTCCTTCACTTTACAGACCTGTGAAGGTTGTACATGTGGGCATTGGTCACGAAGTTTATTTTTCATTACTTCTGGAACTGTAAACGGTTGTTCAAAGCAGTCACTAAGCAAGGACTACTTGCATTATTCACAGATTGACAATACCTAACTCAAAACAATAGATGAACTTGGCCAGAAACTTCATGTAAAGGTTAGATAGAATAAAGGAGAAATCTCCACCCTTGGGGATTCCATACTGAAGTGCTTAAGGGCTTGATTCTCTTCTCATAAATTCCCATTTGAACTACCATCTCAAGAAAGAGCAGACTATTGCCCCAATCCCTAGTTTCAAAACAATCCAAAATGGAGCCATGATAGATAGTATCACATGCTGCTGAGAGATCTAGCAAGTCTACAAGAGTTAAGTTAATCCAACTTCTGTCCCATTCATCCATAAATATAACCAGTGTTGTTTCTGTCTCATCCCTCAGTCTGTACCCTGTAGATATGTAGATGGCCATCCAGGGCCTCTTCGGTTATTTAGGTATTTTTTTGTTACATGATTTATAAGCCACCTGACTCCCCCAAACTCTGAGCATCTTACAATAGTGTAGTCCAAAGAGTTTCTCTAAAACTTTACTTTAAAAACTAATTGAAAATTGTTTAGGATAGTGGGATTTATCATTTCCCAAAGAGCTGTGTACCATTACCTCCTTTAAGACTGACAATATCTCTCTTTTTCAAAGTTGCATTTGTCATTTTCTCTATACATGCTGTAGTTTCTTTGCTGATTGTTTATATCAGATAGAGGCTTGAATGTAACATTCAGAATTCATCATACTGGACTCTGTCTACTTCTTCAGTTGTCACATGTTCAAAAGAGTCCTCATGATCTCCTCAACTCTGCCATCTTTTGAGATCCCTCCCATCCAACACCAAACTCAATACAAAATGTGAGCAATTTTGTCCACAAATCGATCATTGTGCCCCAGCAGGAGGATTTTCAGGACTCACATTTCTGAAAAGAAATGTCAACCTGAACATAAGGTGCCTGGAGCATGGCATCTTAATTGATCCACCACCCTACAAAGGTTGGTGGAGGCTATCAACTTAGGTTGATCAGACTGTGATAAAGGACTAATGTTAAAATACGCTAGCATCAGTTAAACCTTCTGCTTATTCTAAAGCAAAGACAAGATCTTATCTCTATGTGTTCTTTGTGAATCATATCTGTGCTGAAAACAGAAGAAACCTGCGGTGGCTATAAATTCTTACTCTACTCCAGATTCCACCCTCAGAGTAGGGAGATCAAAATACCCCAGAACCAACGCCTGGGGAATCTACTACCAACATGATGATGACCACCACATCCACCACTACTGTTTTTCTAAGATTATATATCACACTCAATATTCAACTTATTTTGAGCAGTTTGCAGTCCTATCATACATAAAATAATCAAAATAAATGTTTAACTATAAGCAATATAAGTGATAAAATTGTCTATGCTGAGGAATCATAACTGTATATTAACATATATTCTTAAATAAAAGAAATCACTGTTAAAATCTTCAAGGCTTGTTAAAATAGCCAGATTTTAATAGGTGTCTTGAACCCAATAATATCAGACCAAATTTAACTTTTAGGGTTGAGCTTGGGAAGGGAGTTTGCCAAGGAGGAAAGGTATACTAGCAATGCCCATTTTCATGAATGTATAAGATCTCATATCTGATAACATGTTGAGTCAAAGATCTCATTACAAGGTATCACTACTCCACACTTGCCTTGGTGTTGAGAGTGATGATCTATCTGAAATCCTGCCATTAAGATTTTAGGAAGAGGAACCTTTCTATCCTTACTCAGTCAGATTTCAATGATACATGCTAGGTCTGCTGTTTCCAGTTAATGGAGAAGAAGAATCTCACTGTAAGTGAGAAATTAAATACTTTTGTAAAATACTACAAATGTAAAATTTAGGACTAAGGAAACCTGTAACAATATATTACCATAATAAAGTTCATTTATGTTGTGCTACTGTAGAGGTAGAAATGGAAGGTGGGACTAAGCAGGTACTTTAATTTCACAGTGGATTTGGAATTGAATTGCTCTGTAAGTGATATCAGTGTTCTCTTAATTTGATATATAAATAAATAGACTTGATCTGAGTCCTTTGTAATGGATGATGATTCTCTCTGTTAGTAAAAGTCTTTTGTTTTTCTCCTGTGTAAATAGATCTGGTTAGGATCTGCTACCTAGTTTCACTGTTGTAACTTACCTTAATACATCCTTAGGAGGCTCTACATCTGGCTTCTGTCTGCAGGAAGGGCTGTTGCTTCTATCTCTGTACCTGTTGTCTTCTTCATAAGGAGTCTAGGCTACCTTAGCATTAGAGGGCCACTCCCACATCCTGAAAGCTATGATGAGTTTCAAGGATCTTGTGTGTTCTTCAAATCCCCATGTTTTGTCTTTATTTCACACTTCATTTAGTAGATCTACACTGTGATTTTAATGCCATTTGTTAAGCAAGGTTATGGATGACCTTTGCTGGGATTCTTCTTGCAAAAGCTATACATGGTCTTCTTGTAACTTCCCCAGCACGTCTCCTGTTTGCCAAAATCTTTCTACCTGTTTGCGGCTGCCTTATCTTCTGGCTTCCTGTTGAGCCATATATGTAGTGGGGATGCATATTCTGTTTTGAAAACACTGTATGCTCTGTAGAGCTGGTCCAGGTCAGCTACCACTTCTGAAGAAGTTGTATCAACTTCTGCTACTTGGGGATTCATCGCAACATACAGTTTGACCAGGGATGTTTAAATATAAAGGTTTCTGCCTTGTATTTGCAGCTATGCTTTCAGCATTTCTTTATAGAGCCCACACTATCATTGACTGTCTCAACAGCCACCATTTCTCCAGTGGCAGGAATTCATTGTGTTGCTTCTGGCATGATCATCATAAATTACTGGGATTACAGTACATATCATTTATTTTTCTTTTGATCATAAAATATGTGAGTCTCCTTCTATATATGCTACAAAGGTTGCTTGGGCTGAGAAAACTGAAATGGTACCAATAATCTTCTGTCCTAGATGAGAACTAGTGTTATTTTTCTATTATCTTTCAGTGAATTTGCAAAGGTGAGGTAGATTGTTCTTTCACTAACTTGCTCACTTTTTACCTGACACTACATTTCTCCAAATGTTCCCCACTGCAGAATTCTAGAGCAGGGGTTTAAAGATAAGACTGAGACAAATCTATAATAGACTGTTTGAAAATATTCTAATTATTGATTTAGCAGCATTTGACTGTAAATAACTCGTAGATCAGTTGTCTATATTCTTTTTAATAATTAACACTTTCCTTGTAAAAGTAATTTCTTTTTATGTCTGGATCACATGCTTTCCAATCCATGTGTTTTAGGTTTAATAGTTATAGTCTGAGCCATTTCCTGTTTTTCTGCTGTTATGCTGCCAGGAGTAGAAACTGGCTGGTCAGCCATTTTTAAAGACCTTACAAGTAATACAGTATTGTTAATTGTGAACAGAATTTCTAATGATTGTTTTGTCTTTCAATTTTGAAATGTTGCTTAAAATGGGATTCACTAGAAGTCCAATAATCTGAAAACTAGAATAAAGTAGATGAAAGCAAAGAAGCCTGATTTTTGTCTTTCAAGTATTCTTTTAACCTCTGAAATGCCTGTTTCTTTGTTAGTATTATTAAACTTAAGAATTTTTACTTCTCTGGCAGCCTCGAGTTCAATAGCTTTTGTTATGATGAATGTGCAGAAATTTGTAACTTGCTCATTCCTTTATGTAGTAATCACACCTGGTGTTAATACAATAGATGAGAAACTTGCATTTAAAAACAAAACAAAACCTTTTTGCTTTACAATAGGTGGGTGTTGAGGGTTTCTTAAATTGCAATTTAACAATCCCAAGGTTTTTTTTTAAATTAATATCCAAACAGAAGAGCTTGCAAAGCTTTCTAAACTTTGTATATATTGTAATTCAAGAGTACTCTAATATCAAATAATCTGAGTTCACATTAGCCAAAGGATTATCATGTACTACTCAAATGTACTTAGCCTGAGAACTGTTTCTTTGGTCTATACCAGTGATGGCAAACCTATGGCATGTGTGCCACAAGTGGCACGCAGAGCCATTTCACCTGGCACACGAGCTGTTAGTCAACTTACCTCCAGCTGTGCATGTGCGTATGATTGCGCATGCGCATGTGTGATTGCGGAGACGCAGCTACTGTTTGGGCCTGCACTGTGCATGTATGAAATGGCACATGTGTGCGCAAGAAGTCTTTGGAATCCAGCTGGTCTTTGGAGCTCTGCTGTGCATGCACGTGCATTTTTGCAAAAGCTGTGCGCATTGGCAGATGGCGTACGTGCACATGTAGCGCATGTGTGAAAGTCACTCATATGTGCGGATGGCATGCGCGCACGAAGCACAGACCTCTTCAGCACCCTGTAAGTAAAAGGTTCACCACCACTGCTCTAAACTGCTGCACAAGTAGAGGTTTAGCTAGTCATAGAACTCTATTGTGTATGATGCTTTCAGGCAGTTTAGGTACTCTTTTATGAGTGGATACATGTTCAGTTGAATCGTTCAAAGGATTTTCCAGTTATTTAAAAGAACCTGGGGTATGTAAACATTTTAAATATCAAAAAGTTGCCCATAGTATAATTGTCTTAGAATTTTAATAGAAGGGATATCACCATTTTAAATATTAAAATCACTTTAGCAAATATACTGAAGTAGAATACTGTAAAAAAGAATCGGATTAATTGCATTCTGTAAATCACACCCCGTGGCTGAAATTTAAAACATATCCTCATGGAACAAATTTGGATGATTTGGCAGGAGAGGAGGAAATTTTGTTGTATTTGTGTGACATTTGATTTGACCACCATTTTGAAAGATAAACTTTTATTTTGAGAAGAGAATTACATTGTATTATCTGTTTGAACTCAACAAATAGAAGGATAACATCCAATTACTTTCTGCTTAATGTTTTTTCCTAAGGGGAAAAAAATTGTCTGTTGTTTTCCTAAAAAGAATAAATGACATCACAGGGACATTGTATTTCATAAGCTACAATCCATTCAACATAATTCTAATTGAACAGTTTCTATTAATGTGCAAGGATTTATGTTATTTTACTACCCACTGTTTAGTTATTTGGTAATTAGAAGGAACCTTTCGTGTTCCTTTTTGTGATTGTTGACTTTTTGATTTTTAAACTTAGTTGAATAATGGTTTGGAATTTTGCTATTTAATTCTTTTGTCTGTATTGATTTCTCAATATTTATATTGGTTTGAATTTACAGTTTCCTAACTGAAATAGAGACTCACATTGATAAGATTCATGTTTTGTAACACTATTTAAAAATAAATACCTTAACATTGTCCTTTCTTTTTGATCTGTCCTAAGGTTTTGATCTGATTCTGGATTGTTTGTATTTATACAGTAAAATGATTCATATTTAATCATTGCATAAAACACCAATAATAAACTTGCAGCAGATTGATTAGCCCATCTTAACTATTTTACCCCCTAAACTGTTTTAGAAGATTTTTTGCAAAAAGGGCAGAATAATGTTCTTTAAGTAAATAGACCTGGTTAATGTTTATCTTTTTTGCTTGGTACAGATGCTAAATATCTTAACTATAGTTTGGGAATTCCACATGGTTCTCCTCTCTTGCTTAAATTCTTCCACTTTCAATAAAATTATTCTTTTTTCACAACAGTAGTTTCATACCCTAGTTTAATTCTAGTTATTGTTCAGTTCTTTGAGACTATAACATTATAATTAGCAGTAGAATAGAAATAAACATGTTTGATTTTAACTTTTTTTTTTGTAAAAATTTTATTAAGTTTTCAACAACAAACAAACAAACTACACAAACATCAAACAATATATCTTTTTTTGAGAGCAGCAAGATCCCGAATTATCACTTCTCCGTACAGAAATAAGCTTAATCACATATTCATCTATTGTGTTCTATTCCATATCTCATTACTATAACAATATTATCTCAA
>JAEANM010002319.1:0-24875 GCA_017656035.1 Myanophis thanlyinensis | reverse complement strand
TTTAAATTGTATTTTAATTGTTATCTAATCAGCCGTTATTTAATTATTTTAATTGATTTTAACTGTATTCTGTATTTATATTTTGTTTTTATTGGCTGTAAACCGCCCCGAGTCCTGAGGGAGAGGGGGTGGTATATAAATTAAATTAAATAAAAATAAGTAAATAAAAAATGAGTTCATATTTGTAATTAGCTTGCATTTAAAGAGCATTGAAACTGGTGATGCTGCAATATATCTTTCTTTCTTTCATAAAAAGACCTTGCCATAGTCATATAGCATAAAGCAGGGCTGTCAAACTCTCATCCCATGGGCCAGGTAGCTGGGGGCAGTATGCTGCCTCTGTAAATTCTGTAAACCAGTCTGTAAACCATAGAGAGTGCTGTAAAGCCCTATGAAGTGGTATATAAGCTATTGCTTATAGTGCTATTGCTATTTCTAGTTTGCTCTTACAATTTCAAAAAAGAAGTACTATGCACTCACCAGTCCAGGTGGGGTAGTTTTCAAACACTGTTGTATATGTTTGCTTTAGTCTGATTATATATTATGGATGAACCTGGGCTGTGGTTCTTGGAAGTGAAAACTGACATCGAACTGTTGTTGCAGTTTTGGGTGTAATAGAAGCCAAGGAAAGCTTAAAGGACTCTCATAAAACTGATTTAATAATTCTACATTTAGATTTATAAAATCACATGAATTTATATCTTATTTGTTGAGAAATGCATGTGAAAAAGAGGTTTTGATCATGTCTAGGGTAAAAATAAATGTTGTACCATCAGTATCTAAATGTACAAGAATCTCTGTTTCTTGTGTTTATGTTAGAAAACTTTCAATAAATCTACATTTTACTATCTTTATAAAAGCACTCTTTTATCTCTCCATATGATGTTGCACCTGAGTTCTGTTTAGCTACATTTAGCAACTGGTAGCACTATTGTACATTTATTTAGTTAGTGCTTCATTTGTGTTTTATTTAATTAGGAGGGTTCTAGTAGTTATCTTCTTCAAATACTACAGTGTATTGTTTATGAAAGTGCATCTGGCCTTGGAAATGAATGTATGGCTATTGCTTTTCCTTGTTTTCTAAAAATGCAAAATCCATATGGCAAAATGAAAGTGTTTATTTTTCCTTAGTGCCAAATTAGTTGTCATTACTTATGAAAAAAAAGGTGAGGCAAAAATCTAGTGATCCTTTAGTGCTGCTTAGATTCCTTGTGCAAATTAAACATTTGCCATTTTAATAACTATATAGAAGATCTAAGTATTTTTTTGTTGCTCTAAGTATATCTTCGTTGCTGTGAATCTTTATCATTTGTTGGGCTAAGAAACTCTAACCAGATGGATTGATGAAAGAACAAGGATATTAACTGATCAAAATCGGTGTCAGGCTGGCTAATAATTAACAAAATGCTGCTTAAGAATTTAGATGTAATCAACAGGATAGTTGTGAATTGCTATTGTTGTGTTTCTAATTGTATCAATATGTGGCATTCCCTGTAGAATTTGATACATGAATGCAATTGTTAATTTAGTATAAATTATTTATTTTCTCAGCATACAGATTTCTTTTTCTAAACAAGTCACTGGCCTATTGATTACCACAAAGCACAGGGTGAATTTTCTTAAATGTCTGCATAATTCAGCTTTGTAGATGATTAAAATATAATTGTAATTTAATTCTTCTATTTTTCTTTTTTCTTTTTAACTTTCTTATTATATGTGGTTTGTAAACCATTCAGCATGCTGCTGGATTGGATTGGCAAGCCTATAAATGCAAGTAAATAATTAATAAATATAGATTTCTAAAAGTAGAATAAATGGCTTTCAAAAAGACAAGTTTATTTTCTAATTTCTTCCTCTTCCAACTCATGTTTTTTTTTAAATGAACTCAAATTCTTTCTAACCATTTGCATCTTAGTATGTTCTTATAAAAACACTGATTAGAATTCTCACTTATTTGTATCAAATTCCAGGTAGTTATTCCCACATGGAAAACAGCTTGCTATGTAAATAGAGAAATATAATTTCCCTAGTTAAAAAACCCCACAACTAGAAGTCCTGAAGTAGTTCCAAATATTGACTGAATATCCAGGGATTCTGATGCAGAATTTTGCTTAAAAGCTGAACAGTTAAAATTCTGTGCCTTGGTTAATTACCTTTTCTTTTTTCACATTTAAAATAACTTAATTATTAATTAACTTTCTGTACTGTTTATGAAGAACTGTGCAAGTTTGATAAGACAGTATTGAAAAGCGAAGAAAATTCATACCTTTCCTTCTTTCTCATTTCACTACGTTTTTTAAGTAAAGTGACAAATCACCAGTTAACATATAAACACATTAAAATTATGGAGGTAGTTTTACAAAATGGCTTCAATTTACAGCCACAAAAGAAACAATCATGTTGTTATGTTCTGCTTTGCAGCTTCGTTCTATTAGGAGAAACAAAAATAATTTTTTGACATTAAGAGCACGATAATCCTTTTAAATATTTTCTAATATGCCTTTCTTCTGTTCATCAATGTAGTCATTTGAAACATTTTTCTTCTGTTTTGAATGCAGTTCTTACATTTTGTTCCTTGCGGGTTGGATTGTATCTTCATGTTTTTATTTGTACACTTCTCTTTCTTGTTAATATTCTCCTTAAAAGTGTTGTTATTCCCATACATTTCTTTCTCTTGTCCCACTCTCCTCTATACAAGTAATCATCCAGCTATGGAAGCAATTAGGACTGGAATTTCCATTGTTAAGTAATTTGATCATAGAGTGCCACACACATGAATGCATTGCTTAGCCATGGCAATCCCTCCATCCCAGTAGCCATTGTTAAGTAAGGATTGTGGGTTGTTAAGCACCTTTCAATTTTCTGCTGGCTCCTAACAAACAGTCAGTGGGGAAACTGTCAAGAAATTGCATCTTCTGGGTGGTTGGCAAGCAGTGAAGTTTTCATGAAAATGCACAAGGAGGCCAAGGAGGTGCTGTGCAAGTTCAACAAGGCTGGTGGGATGCATGATTGTCAGGGGAGGCATGGCATGTGCACAGTGGAGCTTAGGATGATTGCTGCCAGTTGGGGAAGACTGTGTGACTGGTTAGGAAGGCTGTGTAAGTGGCAGGGCAGGTTTACCACAAGCATGGCAAAAGTTCAGGGGTGTGTGTGCGGCTATCTGGAGTGGTGTGGCATGAGTGCAAAGCTGCTGGGGTGAGGTGTTCAGGTGAGGGAGATTTACTTGAGCAACTTGCAGTCTCCTTTGCTGGTTTCCCCAGCATTGATTTTGCTTGTGGGAAGACAGCAAGGAAGGATGCAGATTGCAATCAAATGATTGCAGCGCACTGCAACCTTCATAAGGATCGATTGTAACCACCACTGATTCAGTGCCGTCATAACTTTGTATAGATGCTGAAAGACTGGCTGTTAACTGAGGATTACCTGTATCTGTATTGAATTCTCTGTTCTTTCTAGTGATTGTTCAATTTTACTTGTAGTAATTTAGTATTTTATTCGTGGACTAAAATACATTTCAATTGTCTATAGCAGGGAGGTCAAACTCATTTTCATTGAGGGCCGCATCAGGGTTGTGTTTGACCTCAGAGGGAACGTGGCCAGGGTATGGTAGGCAGAACTCACATTGGGGGCACCTGTGGTGGACAAATGCTAAGGCACGACTTCTCTGAGACACCCCCTCACTCTCATTACAGTCTTCCTTCCTTCCTTTTCTTTTTCTTCCTTCTTCCTTTCCCTCTTACCTTATTTTTCCTTCCTTGCTCTCTTCCTAATTTCCTTTTTCTTTGACTTTCCCTTCTTTCCTGTTCCTTCTTGCATGCTGAAATGGAAAGGGGGAAACCTTTCTCCTTTTTGTTTTGTTTTTAGTTTGTTTTGATAACCTTCTGCCAGCAAAAACGGAGATTGGGGGGGGCATGCCCAGGCCAGCCTGTTTTTTGGCCTGGATGGCCTCCTGCAGCCTCTCCCCCCCGAATTCCATTTTCACTTGCAGAAGCACTGCAAGCCAGTCCCATGCCTTTCCAGGCCAGCTCCGCAGACCAGATCCAAACACCCCACAGGCCTTGAGTTTGACACTCCTGGTCCATAGTTATTCAGATATTTGTCCCAATTACAACACTGTAACTAAATCCTCTGTCGTTGTTTTTAATATGACACAGCACATAGATGTAATACAGCTAGTCCTTGTTGAAATACATAGAAATAATGCATGCATCCTAAGTGATTTCTTTCAGGATAAATTTATATATCCCTCTCCGACAATGCTTCAGACCAAGATGGCATGTGATATATTCTCCTTGAAATTTTTATATTTGTCTTTACTTATTTATTTATTTATTTAAATTAATATTTCATTATGGATATTTTAAATATGTATATGTACTTCTGGACATAAGGTTCACTTGTAGAATCTAATTTATTATCATTATTTATTGATAAAAGAAGCCACATTTTAGTGACTTTTGATATATGGTTTTCACTTTCACATTAATTTTTTACATTGCATCAAGTGAGTTGATAGCCTGAATTAAAAAAAATAGGATTTTTAATGATTCATACTTTACTTGAATTTTAATATATAACTGCCTGAAGGTGTTTCTTTAAATTATTTCTGTTTATCATTTGAGCAATGCTAATGGAGTCCATAACAAAAAAAGCATTTGTTTTTAATAAGAAACAAGAAATTGCTTGTTTATTTATTTATATTTACAAATAAATATACTGTACATAAAATATAGCATAAATGTGTAAACAATTGATAAACAATACAAAATTATATGAACAGCTTCCATGCTATTTTAGTTCAATCGGATTCTAATCTTAACCATGCTAATAAATATCTATTTAATATTTTTATTGTAGGCTAAAGATAATTAATTGGATATTAGAACCTCAAATGCAGCCCAGATTGTATCAAGTGGTAAATCAATGCTATAAAAGTTTATGAAATTTCATTTATGTTGATAGATATTGGTAAATTTCTCACTCCCATCCCGATGAATTCCTTAAAAAAGACTGTATTATAAATGCAGTATCATTATATGGGTGTATTCCTCAGTACAAAATATTTCAAGTCTTCTAGATAATCTGGAGAAATAGCATTGGTATTCACTGGTGAACTCAGCTTGCTATGAACCTTCTTGACAATTCTTGCTGTCATTCTCAGTTAATTTTTTTTTTCTTTCTGCACTACATTTACTGCAGTTTTTTTATCTTTACATTTTATTTATTAGACACAAATCCCTGACTACAGTTTTAGATATTTAGTGTTCTTTTTATCCTAAGAGAGGTAATTTATTTGCTATGTATTTGCTTGATGTACAACCATTCATTTAGCACCCTTCGAAGTTACAATGACACTAAAAAACGGGATTTGTGACCAGACCTTGCAGATACAACTGTCACACCAGCCCATGGTTGCATAAACAAAATCTAGGCCTTTGGCTCAAATAAATTTAGGAAGGCTGCATCTTCCTTGGATGTTGTGATTGCCATATTTGACCTTCCCGGCCAGCTTCCAACAAACAAATTCAATCAACTTAACAACTGTGGAATTCATTGAATGGCTGCAGTGATTCATGTAACAAACATGTCAAAACCTATGGATAGTATAACCTCAGTTAAACTGAGGCCTGTTCTTCACCATCCAGATCCTCATAGTCTCCAGAAAATGAAAAATAACTTTCATTGTATCTGTTGTGGTAGAGTTCTATAGCTGAGTATTATCAGTATACCAATGATGCTTAGTATACTAGGTATAGTATGCTAGGTACTAGTATACTCTCACATTCCCATAAGGAAGCAGAGCTTCTCCGAATTATTAAAAAAAAAAGTAGATAGAATCCTGAGAAAAAATCTAGCCACAGGGGTTGTAAGCCAGTGACTTCTATGCCAGTCCCAAGCCCGGATAAATAGGGTTGCATCAGGAAGGGCATCTGGCATAAAAACGTGCCAAATTTAAACATGTGACTCATCAGCGTAAACTCCATACCAGATCAGTCGAGGCCCTGGTTAACAACAACCACCACCAGTGCCGTTGACTTACAGGGTGCTGACAGAAATTGGACAACTGTTGGTCGAAGAAGGAGAGGAGGCAGAAGGATTCATAGACAGAGAAGAGGAAAGGAAGGAATATAGGTCTGAGAATAGGGACTCTTAACATTGGCACAAGGACAGGGAAAGGTAGAGAACTGGCAGACATGATGGAGAGAAGGAAGGTAGAAATACTATGTGTGCAGGAGACCAGGTGGAAGGGCAGCAAAGTGCGTAGTATTGGAGGGGGATACAAACTATTTCATTATGGTGCGGATAGGAAGAGAAATGGGGTAGGAATAATCCTGAAGGAGGAGCTTGTGAAGAATGTTTTAGAGGTGAAAAGTGTCTGACAGGGTGATCAGTTTGAAGTTGGAAATTGAAGTGGTAATGTTGAATGTAGTCAGTGGTTATGCTCCACAAGTAGGGTATGAGTTAGAAGGGAAGGAGAGATTCTGGAGTGAGTTAGATGAGGTGATGGAGAGTATTCCCAGAGGGGAGAGAATGGTGTTTGTGGCGGACTTCAGTGGGCACATTGGTGAGAGAAATAAAGGTGATGAGGAAGTGATGGGCAGGTTTGGGGTTAAAGAAAGGAACCTAGAAGGACAGATGGTAGTGCTAAGAGGATGGAAATGGCTGTAATTAACAGAAGAGGGAGGAACATAGAGTTACATAAAAGAGAGGTAGGAGTACTCAGGTAGACTACATTCTATGTAGACGAGGCAATCTGAGAGAGATTAGCAACTGCAAAGTGGTGATAGGAGAGAGTGTAACCAGACAGCATCAAATGGTGGTGTGTAGGATGACTCTGACAGTCAAGACAAAGAGAAGAGGGAAGATAGAGAAGAAGACCAAGTGGTGGAAGTTGCAAAGGGAAGAATGTTATGAGAAATTCAGATAGAAGTTGAGACAGGCTTTGGGTGGTTAGGAAGAACTCCCAAATGACTGGGAAACAACAGCAGAAATGATCAGGGACGCAGGTAAGAAGGTGCTAGGTCATATGGAAGGAGGAAAGAAGATAAGGAAACGTGGTAGTTGAATAAGGAAGTAAGGACATTCCAGAGGAAAAGACTAGCTAAAAAGAAGTGGAACATAGAAAGGACTGAAGACAGGCAGGATTACAAAAATTTGTAGTGTAGAGTGAAGTGGGAGGTGGCAATGGCCAAACAGAAAGCATATGATGAATTGTATGCCAGGTTAGACATGAGGGAAGGTGAAAAGGACTTGTACAGATTAGCAAGACAGAGAGATAGAGATGGGAAGGATATGCAGCATTTAAGGGTGATTAAAGACAAAGATGGAAAGATGTTAACAAGTGAGAAGAGTGTGCAGACAAGATGGAAAGAGTATTTTGAGGAACTGATGAATAAGGAAAATGAGAGAGTCATTGTGTATTTAGAGAAAGCGTATTACAGAGTTCTGAGAGAGGAGCTACTCTCATGTACTTCTCTGCCACTCCTAACATCCTCATGCAATATTGTATGAGGATGTCAGGAGTGACAGAGAAGTACGTTAGAGTAGTTCAGGATATGTGTGGGAGGAGAATGAAAGTAGTGAGATGTGCTGTTGGTCAGACAGAGGAGTTCAAGGTGGAGGTGGGGCTACATCAAGGATCGGCTCAGAGTCCCTTCCTGTTTGCTATGTTGATGGACAGATTGACAGATGAGGTCAGACAGGAATCTCCATGTACAATGATGTTTGTGGATGACATTGTGATCTGTAGTGAGAGCAGAGAGCAGGTGGAGGAAACCTGGAAAGGTGGAGGAAAGAAGAGGAATGAAAGTCAGTCATAGTAAGAATACATGTGTATGAATGAGAGGGAGGGAAGTGGAACAGTGAGGTTACAGTAGTGGGCTGAGGTCAAGATGGTGCAGGAGTTTAAATATTTGGGGTCAACAGTCCAGTGTGACAGGGAGTGTGGAAAAGAGGTGAAGAGGCAAATGCAGATGGGTTGAAATGGGTGGAGAAAGGTGTCAGGAGTGTTGTGTGACAGACGAATATCAGCAAGAATCAAAGGAAATGTGTACAAGACAGTAGTGACATCAGCTATGCTGTATGGGTTAGAGACTGTAGCAGTGAGGAAAAGACAAGAGGCAGAGATGGAGGTAGCAGAGATGAGGATGTTGAAGTTCTCTTGAGGAGTGACCAGGATGGACAGGATTAGAATGAGCACATCAGAGGGACAGCTCAGGTTGGCTGTTTTGGGAACAAGATCAGAGAGGCCAGATTGAGATGGTTTGGACATGTGCAGAGTAGAGAGAGTGGTTATATTGGTAGAAAGATGTTGGAGATGGAGATCAAGAGGAAGGTCAAAGAGGAGCTATATGGATGTGCTAAAAGAGGACATGAAGGTAATTCGGGTGAGAGTAGAGGATGCCAAGGATAGAGTTAGGTGGAAACTGATGATTCACTGTGGCGACCCCTAATGGGAACAGCTGAAAGAAGAATCATCCGGAGAAATCCAGCTGTTACACTTTTGTCACCCAATAATACCAACTGGAAATGGCTCTAAAAGAAAGAATTATGAGTTTTAGTCCCACCTGAAAGCTGGTTGGTGACCTTGGACCAGTCACTCTCTTTCAGCTCAATTCAATTCACAGGTTTGTTGTGGGAGAATATAGGAGGCGGAATGACTATTATGTATCTTTATTACCTTTAATTATTTATAAAAGAAATTGGGATGAAAATAAATAAAATAGGATAACCACATAACACTGTCCCCCCCATTCCTAACCCCTGAACCTGGTTCATAAGGATATCATAATCCGTGGTACTGAAAACTGCTCAAGATCAAGAAAGGTCAGAATTAATGTGGCCTGACCATCTTCTCAACCACTTTCATTAAAAAAGGATGGAGACAACATATTTTTTCCAGCAATGTTGGATGCAGCAGAGTTCTCTTGGGGAAGGGGTAGACCATTGCCTCTTTATGAACTGGTGGGATCATTCCTCTTCCTTCAAAATGTTTTCACTGCTGCTGGGATGTAACCACATATCACATCCCATCACATACCAGGTGACTCTCCAGTCCAAGGCACTGGTTATAATTCACAAGTGACTTCACTTACTGCCCCAAGGATGCTGTCCAGTTCAATAGTACCAACAAACTAAAACTCTTTCTCAGATAATCAACCATGACTGTCTCTTGGTGAATTCCATAGAACCTACAAAGCCAGCTTGCAGTTTAAAGCAGAACCAAGTGCCTGTATCCAGCAGATAATTGGAATAGTACACATGGCAGCCCAGTAGATGCTCCTCTTCTTAACCATAAGAAACTAGGTCACTTCAAACAGGGTCACCACCCAGATATCTGCAGATGCAATTAGAGTGAAAAATAATTACATTTTGCTGCTGTTGTCATCATATTAGTAAACGCTTTTACCATGCTTAGATGAATTCCTTCTTCATTTCCTCCAGTAATTGTCTTTCTATTTCATCTTCCAGTTTCCTCTGATCAGTGAGGCCTCTGGGTTTCATATATATAAGAAAATGAGTGATGATCCAAGGCTGTTGCTTTCTCATTCCAAGCAGCAACTAAGGCTTCAATGAAATCATGAACCACAGCTTTAGGAACACTTCCCAATTCCCTCTGAAACCCAGCAGGATCCATTAGATACCTGAGGCAAACTAGAGAATACATTTTTCCTCTCAGCAGTGGAGATCAGCTACAGAAAACTAAAAAAACGAACAGCCATCTGACCATTACAAGGGACTGATGATAGCATCCCTCAGTTTCAGATCGCATCTCCACTGCCCTAAGCCAAATACCAGTTCTAACATGTGACCACTGAGAAGCCAAAGGATATACAATAGAAAGGACTGAGTAACATGGATGGGCCCTTTTGTGTATTGTAATCAACTTCATTTCAAAACAAATTATATCCCAGTGACAACAGATCACTATTTATTGGCAAAATTTAAGTACCAATAGTTGGTACTATACTACTGAAAGAGATAGTGGAAGTAGACTACGTATTGTGTATTACTAAAGAATCTAAAAGCAGCCATTCTTCTTTTAAAATAGATTTGGATAACACAACTGTTATCTTATTATTACCATGTATTTGGTAATGTCACAAAAAGCTTGTGCTTTTCATCTGTTCTTTATGTCTCTGCACCTATCTTTTTTTTTTTGTGGAGTTAAATTGACTTCAGTGGCAAATTATTATTGCTTCTGATGACAGAAGCTTGTAAGTTCTAAAAATAAAAAAGCCTTATGGCTTTCTTCTGACTATGCAAACAGACCTGCTGCTTGTGATCTACAGTTCCCTTTCTGTGGAAACATTTCAACCATCAATGTATGTTTCCTGGAAAGTATTTCATATTGAAGATGAGAAGTCAGGCATTGCAATGAACAAAAAAAATCAGCCCCAATAAATATAAACTAGAGAGCAACGAATCCTTCTGAATATATCCCTGGACTACACATTTCAGAAAAAAAATAGGGATGGTGTCTGTTCCATTATTTGCCTTCCTATATAAAGCATGCTGGCTTTGATGGAAAAGATAAAGGTATGTCATTTATGGAGAATTATTCTAGCCTACGACATAACTGTTTTCTTTTTCAGAAAAAAATAGCCAAACGAGATGCTCCATCAGTGACCTAGGTTGCATTAGAATTCATAATAGAGAAGGGAAGGAAGATTTTAACCTTGTCACCACCTGAGGTTTCCAGGAACATTGTGACTTGTTTGTGTGTATGGGTGTGTGTGTGTGTATGTTTTCATTTCAATTATTACCATCAGCCCAATTAAATGATACGTTCCACTACTGCTCATCTTTAAAAGTTCACTTCTGATTTTGACAGTCCCTGAGTGGCTAAAAAATAAAAACATAAAAAAATAAAACATTCTGTCTGTGACATGGATGCTTGAATTTTTTTAAATCTAGCAAAGAAAACATCCATGCTTCTAAGAGGTATCTACAATATGTTGTGGTCAAATTTCTTAATATCATCAATAAAACAAAATTACATGTATTTTGGCTTTTCTGTTATCTGTTGAACCTTAGCGATGTGAGTTGGCATTACGAATCTAATTTGCACATCTGGAATTCGTCATTCCATATATTGTTGAATTATGGAAATCTTGAACATTATCTTGCTAATGTATGTAATAGGTGTGAATTAACTTAGCAAAGTTTATATCAAGTCAGCCCCTATGATTACATGTAAATCGAATGCGGTTACCCTATTTTTTTACTTTCTGCAGAAAATAGTGTGTCTGAGAAAACTTTTAAGAGTGGGTAATATTAGATTTTGTGATTCACACTTGCAAACAAAGAATGTATACAAGAAAAACATGTGTTACTCTATTTTGTATAGGAAAATAATTTATAAATGGCATAAAATAGAGATTGCTTATAAATATTTCTGTCTGTAAAGCTTTACATTCAATTTTTTTCCTTAAAGATATTGGGGAATAATGAACAAAAATATGTATAAACTTTTTTTTTTTTTTGCAGACTTCAAGTAACATTCACAAACCCATGAATGAATGAAATGGTCCAATGTAGTTCCATCTTTCTACTTTTGGGCAATCAGACAGAAAGTGAAATCAGAAACAAAAACATTGTTTGACCTCAATGTTATTTAATCCCGTGTCAAGTTTGATTGCCTGCCTTAGGAAGTGACACATAAGCACTTCCTCTGGAGAACTGCATTATAATTAGTTACATCAGAATAAGAATCATTTTAGCTGAGAAGTAGCCAGCATACTATAATCACACACTGTTGCTCATTCATGGAAAAATAATTAATTAATGCTGGAAGTGAAGATGTGTTAAGTTTGTGTTCTCACCTTTACCAGAGAACAGCACTTGCATTGGACCTGTTGAATAACAGCATGCTTGAATGTTGATGATTCATTTTTGCGGTTTGTCTAGCACCTCTCTGCATTTCTGAGGTGGCCTTCTAGCTTTCTCTTGGGCAGCCAAACAGAAATAATTCTTTTATTCAAAATTCTTGATTAATTTTCTTGATTTGTCTGATTTATGAGGAGTCCATGTTTTTGGTATATCTAATTAAATCTAACAAAAATAAACTTTTTTTAAAAAAAAGTGAGAGAGGCATGTTGTTTTATTGCACATTTCCAGGCCACTGACCTGTAACGTTTACAGGTTTCTTTTTATTTCTGTTGTCCCAACCCAAATTACTTTTTCATAGCGTGTTGCTTTTCTCGGCTTTCAGCTGTTCAAATCTGTCTTATTACTTTCTTGCCTTTTACTCAGCGGAATCAATCGATAGCAAGTGTTTTTAGCAGTGACACATGACACCTGTTTACTGCAGAGTAGGTGCTGGATGGGATTAACCCTGTTGATCTCCCTGGCACTGTGTGTGGAGTTAAATAGCGGTTATCCTTTTGTGATCTTTTCAAATATGTCTTCATAGGCTTGGAACATGCCTAGAATTAAGCTTGAATAATATATATGCCTTCCTGAACTCTGCTGAAGGATATTGTACTGCTGTTGTTATTTCAAATTCTACCTGCTGAAGGGATTTTTTTCAAGGACCTGTAAATCCTTTATTCCAAGAGAAACAACCCATACTCCAAAGCTCTCCAGAAAATAGTGACTATTATCTATCATTTTTTACTATTTGCAATCTTTGTTGAGTATAACTATTGCCACCTTGTTGATGATTATGGTTACTATGTTCTCAAGTGAAAACAAAAACAAGCAAAATGGTTATTACTAAATACATAGGGAGTAAACATTTATGAAACACTCACCTCATTTAATATTATATTAAACTGCAGATGAAATATAATTTCTAAGATCCAGTTTATGCTATGATTTGCAGAATGTCTCCATTCTTTCACACAGTATTTTTTTTTAAATTTGTCCTGGAACTATTTCTCCTCTCCCCTCCCTCCACTTTTTTTTCATTGTATTATATCCTTTATTTACTTCATGGATGATTTACATGTCTTGCAGAACTCAAAATATAAATATTTTGGTTAAATCAATATTTCTGCTTGTTTCAGCTTTACAAATCAAACTTCAGAAATACTGCATACTTCCCATGGAAAGATACAATTGATCAACAAAATAGTTTCACCACTTTCAGTAATTCTTGTTGAGGTCATATTAGACTGAAAAGGTACATATACACATTTATGCTGAGCCCATTTTTTTCTCAAATGGCTTGGAGTACATCTATCAGTTCTGGTAGTTTTTCAATATCTGTTCTGCAAGTCAGCTCTGAAAATATATAATATGAAGACTTGAAAACCCAGAACGCTTTTCTATGAAGAAGCAGTGAATTATGAAAGCTCTCATAAAGTCCCTGCTTATTTACTGAACAGAAATGTGATTTAACAGAGCACTGTTTTG
This sequence comes from Myanophis thanlyinensis, assembly GCA_017656035.1. NCBI lineage: Eukaryota > Metazoa > Chordata > Lepidosauria > Squamata > Homalopsidae > Myanophis > Myanophis thanlyinensis. The sequence continues at coordinate 11,516 of JAEANM010002319.1, read as the reverse complement.
ATCTATAAGGCATGATTTGTGGCCTACGACTACATGTAAAGCAAGTCATAATAATTCCTGCAACACGCTATGGTTTTTCTTCATTAACTTTCTCAAAGACATGATAAAGGAAGGTTTTCTTTTTTTCCCCATAGAATGCTTTTCCTGTTAGCTTATATTTCATATTTGAATATGCCATAATATAATCAAAATATAGTGTGGTTTAAAGTTTGAATGTCAGACTGTGTCTTTTGCTTTTCTTCTCAGAAATAAAGTAAGTAACTGAGAACAGGCAAGAAATAATGATTGCATACCATATCCATTGTGTTCCATATTTGCAAGTTGAATTATATTTAATCCCACGAGAAATATGTTTATCTAAATGATTTTTGAGATTTTCTGACTTTCAAAATATTATTTATATTCTAATATTTAGATTTTTGGAAATGATCATTCTTTTTTCCCAACATCAAATAATTGAAAAGCATTGACATTTTGCGAAGGTCCTATTAATGAACTCTCACATTCTTAATATTCAGATTACAATTATTCATTCCCATCATTTTCTTTTGCATAGCTATGCTAATGACATTCACCCCAAGGATGCACCTTTTCTCCTTAATCGCTTTACATCTCTTTCACCCACTGACCTTCACCACCATACAGAGCAAAAAAAAAAAGGTGACTTATTGCCATCAATCTACTTTGCATATTTGATTAAATGACCGTTGACTGAACTGACACATTGTTATCAAATGCTTCAGGTTATCACTATAGTGTAGTAAATTAATGAGTGATGTATCAACACAATTCTAGGAGATAAAAGAGGACAAGTGAATTCCTTCTTCCCCACCAAATCAGAAGATTTATTTATACCCTGACTCTTACACAGTGCTTATCATTCCACAATACTTTTTACTCTAGGCCGTTTCGTGCATCTAAACAACAAATTATACCTGTGTTTCTCTTCTTCAAGTATATATCACATGTATAAGTACTGGTACACCATTGTTTGAGCAATTGCATAGAATGAGTGAAATAAGTTCACTTTTAATGTCATTTAATTCAATCTCTATTGGAAATTAAGGGCAATTTATTTGCTGAGCCTTTACATCTGTGTCATTTTGGCCTTTTAGACTGATCCGTGCCATTTCCTACTCAAATGATTTGTAAGGTAGGGCCATTTGTAGTTTGGCAAATTGCTATCTGTCAGTACCAACCTCTCTAATTACACAAGATCATCTTCCTTTCTTCCTTTCTGTCACCTGTAAAGCTACTGAACAACGCTATGAGTTTGTGGACCTTCAGGCTGTTGTGTTCACTAATGTGCTGGCTTTCAGAACTGGAGACTGCAGTAACCTATCCAGATAAACTAATCTTAGAAGCCTTCTTGACAAATTAGAGTACCTTTCTTAATGATTTTTTTTGCTTTTTCCTAATTTTTCTGCAGTTCTGTATGTTTTTCATTTTCTTGTTTCGTCTACATTTTCTGCTTATTCCAATAAGTCTGATTTTTGCTGTGTTCTTCAGTTGTTACGCTTGATTGTTTTCCAGCTTCCGATTCATTTTTTACAGGTGCCTAAATCCCACTCTTAGAGACACAATGTGTCATCATTGGCATCCACATTTTCTCATCTTCTTGTCTTCAACTCATTATTATATGCTGTTTGCAAGGGGAGGGGGAAGAAAGCTTGTATTATGGTGGAATTGTGACATGCATTTTCAAGAATTTATGGGAAATAGTTTATGGAAATAAATGTTATATGTATGTAGGTGTTGATGCCCTGCTGGCTATAGGAAATTGTGGTCTTATTGCAACTGGAACCAAAGTGCTGTATTACACTATGATGATATAATAGTTGCAGCTGCTGCAATTATTTTGTATGTACTCAGTGCTAAGTCTAGTTTGTTCCCAGAGTTGGTAGAAAATGACTGGTGTGAGAGACCCATGTAGGATTGTATTGCTCAATTTCATGAATTCAGCATACGCCATAATGTTGATTCAAATGAAAATACAGAACTAATGGATAGTATAATCAAATGTATGCCAGTAGCAAGGCCACTGGGAATATCGCCAGTGTAGGAAAGCAAGTGCTGACTCAAGATTTTCCAGTTCACATGCTTAGCAAAACCAGCCTTTTATAAAATGAGTGATAAAATGTTTTCCTGCTTAATGCCTCTTTTTTTTTACACTGACTGCACTAATTGCTATTATAACCAAACAATGGAGTGCAATCTCAATAATTATTCAAATAAGCATATTTGCTTTATGTGGAGTGGCCATAAAAAGCAAGAAGGAAAAAAGCTTTCAGTGCAGTTAAATTAAAAATATTTTTAAGATGAAAAGCATCCAGGCTATTCATAAATTATCAAGAGATCTTACGCTATCTCTTTTTACTTGTACTTGTGCTAATTTGACTCTTAAAAGTCTGAGCTTAGGAAGCTTTGGAAGAAGGACATTGTGAAGAGATCCACGCAGCATAGTAGTCATATGTTGTTAGCACTATAATTGTTGTAAAAATATTTTTCTAGGTAACTAACTACACCTTTAAAAATATTTCCTATATTAGTGATCCAAGTACAGGTAAACTTACGACGATTGCTTAGCAGCTGTTGGAAATTATGATGCACCCTCCAAAAGCTACTTATGACCCGATTTCATAATTACAATGGCCACAACCATAACCACACATGGAGTTTAGACTATTGCATTTTGGACCCAGGGTAACCAGCTCATCTTTATGGTTTGTAGAATAAAGATGGCCATTTGTAGTATCCCATAGTCATTTATGATTTTTGCCTTTTTGGGCTGTTTATGGCATTTACTTATGGTTTTAAACAAAAAAAATGTCCATTGGGTAGAATGGATTTGCTTAGTGACCAGCATGTTTGCATAATGACTACCACAAAAACAGCCATAAAGTCAGAACCACAACAATTTACAACCGTAATACCAGGCTCAACTTTGTTAGCAAGTCAAGAACTATCTGTATATTACATTTCTCTGTGCAATAACCTCAGAATAAAGAATAGCTGGGGGCAGCATATATTTAAACAACTAATAGTCTAATTTTTATGAATCAATATGCCAGAATAATATTTATCTATAAGCTTTTTATTTGGTGTAATATTTGGGGTAAACTGAGAACTGAGGAATTGTATATAGAACGTTATCTGTTCTACAAAGTTTATTTGCCAAGTAAATTTGTAAGATTTTCTTTGCAATATTTACAGTCCTAAATGTGAAGCACTTCATAAAGAAAAGATATTGCAAAGAAAATTACATGAGTATCCTTTCCTTTGGCTAATGCAGTATCTGCTGGTTCTTTTGGTACTCTTTCTTTGTGAACTCCCAGGCTCCCAAACCAAGGGGATTTGAACTGAGTAGTGTTTTTAGTGTTAATGCTTCGTTTAACAATTTTAAAAAAAAACTCAGAACTTTTTCTGAGCATTTTATGGAGTCTAATTAGATTTCTATGCAGAAATATTTTCCATTTAAAGGCTATTTTATTATCAGAAGCTAATTGGAGGCTTTTCCTTCCCATCTTTCATAGAATATAGGGCATTTCACATATGCATAATAAAATGAAGTAGTGACAATCAGATTTTTGTGGATTGTGCTCTAAAATAGCTACTTAAGAAAAAGAAATCAGCCTAGTGAGCAATTGAGCTTCATATTCATTTTTCCCATGTGATAGTCATTATCTTCTATGAGATTTGCATGACATCAAATTGTTTAGAAAGCCAATACAGTACAGGTAGTCCTCGACTTACAACAGTTCATTTAGTGACCATTCAAAGTTACAACGGTACTGAAAAAGTGACTTATGACTATTTTTCACAGTTATAACCTTTGCAGCATCCCCATGATCATGTGATCAAAATTCAGATCTTAGCAACTGGTTTATACTTTATGACCATTGCTTTGCCCCAAGGTTATATGATCCCCTTTTGCAACCTTCTGACAAGCAAAGTCAATGGGGAAGCTAGATTCATTTAACAACCAGGTCACTAATTTATCAACTGCCGTGATTCACTGTGGCAATGAAGGTCATAAATGGAGCAAAACAAATGTTTTGCAGAAATTTTGGGCTCAATTCTGACCGTAAGCCGAGGACTTTCTGTATAAAGGTTGTTGGACTAACCCCAGGGAGACCCAGGTTCAAATCTACTCTTATTCACAGAGGTTTACCAGGAGACTTTGGGCTAGTCAGTTACCCAGATAGGAAGATTTTATATGTTTTTTTGTTCTGCTGAAGGAAAAATGGGATATAAATCTAACAAATAAGTAAAATGAAAAATGTACCTGTTTCAGAAGCTTACAAATATCCTAGGTAAGCCATTATGTGAGAACTCTGGTTGCTGATTATTAGCTAGCAGCTGGTAGCATCAAATGAACCAAATTCTGAATGTGATTTGTCAGTAACAGTGTAAATTGTAAGCAGGTTACAATCGATTCACCTCTCCCAGACAGAGGAGAAAAAAACAATGTAATGTGCAGTTTCTGATCTTTAAGTGCTGAGATAAATACTTGTTTTTTAATTCATTTAATTGTTTAAAAAAAAACTATTTAACTTGCCTATTGTATATGTTAGGACTTAGTAATACAGAATTATTAAATAGCGGCACAAATTCAGTAAAGGAACACACAGTCCAGGCTTTTCAGAAACAATAATGATGCAGACTTCTGCAAAATCAGTGATCCAGCAAGAGTTTTGATTTTCAATTAAATGATTTTCCTAAGTTACTATAAATCTTTCAAAAATGACATTTTTTTTCAGTACGTAGCCAGAATGCATGGGGACTATTACTCTAGTTGGCAAGGCACTGGGAATAGCCCATTCAACTTAGAGGAGCATGAAATGTTTGATCTTACCGATCCAAATGTCTGAAAGAATGAATTGGGGGCAAAGAAATCAGCAGAAGCTCCATATTCCATAAGGAGTAGATTTCACATTGCTTCCTACTTACATGAAACCATGCAAGCAGTCTGAAATAACACCACTGCTTTATTTTTATAACTATCGGTGTTTACCATGACTGATTTTACTGAGTGGTTTGTCAGTGATGCTAGGGGGCAATCTTAAAAATGATCTAGTGGGAATTTGGTTTGAATGACACCAACCATTTCTGCCTAAAGGAAGAAGTAAAAAGAAGGCAGAGATACCTATAACAAACACTGAGAAAAATGTCTCCAGTTGCTTTGGGATGGTATCTCCTGTTCAGATAAAGGCTCAAGAAATTAGCTAAAGATTTGTATTCATGGGAAAAGGAAGATGAATTCATAGGTTTATGCTTTGAAAGAAAAAAAAAAAACCTACATGAGAATTTGGAGAGCTTCCTGAACCCTAGAATCAGGATCATGGGGCAATAATTATAAACTACCTCAGATTAAAACAATAACATGTATTATTTTAGCACCAATCTATGGTCAAGGCGAGATTAAGATGGCAAACCCTTTTGCTCTATCTCCAGATTGTTATAATTTAAATTTCATTCTTGATTGCCACCCAAAATTGTGATCATGTGACTGCAGGACACTGCAAACATCCGTAAATGCAAGCAGATTGCCAAAGTGCAATCACAGAATCATGTGTGTGTGTGTGTGTGTGGATATAAGAACTGTAAAACTGGGTCCTAAGTACCTTTTAGGGTGTCCCATCATAACCTTGAATGGTTGCAAAACAATTGATCATTAAGCGAGGGCTACCTGTATTTTGAATTCAACAAGCAGTTGTAAAGAATAGAGGGTATATCTCCTTTACATTGCAAAGGAAGACATCCTGCTCTTATGAACTGTGGCCTTTTCATGAAATGTTCCCTGTACCGGAAGCAACACTTGGGAATAATCATCCTTTTTCCCCCAAGACTTAATCTGAGTGGGACACAAAGAGACAGAAAGGAGCTAAGAAGCATGGGGGAAGTCTCTAGCCCTTTTAATTGGTTAATCAACAATGCTGATTTTTATGCCAGAATAGCAGCGAGAATGGAAAAAAAACCTTAATAAACTTTGTATTGCTCCCACCCTGAAGAAACAAATTATTTAGTAAAAAAACCAACCCAATCCTATATATTCTTTTTGTTATTAAAAGTAAAGATGTCACCAGTTTAACAAAAATTTCACTATTTACATTCTGTTTTGCAGAGAGGCTCAAACAATTGCCACCTTCTGTAGTCTGAATCACAGATAGCTTTGCAATAGTTTCAGTTTGTGGCCTCTTGGGCAGAGAACAAACCTTCTGGTTGATCTTTCTTTTAAACATTTTCTTTTGTTTGCTTTGTTTCCCTTGAATGATGATGCTAGAAGCATGAGCTTCTTTTTGAGGCACCTGATATGCAGGGCCTGGCTAATGGTTCCATTAATATTGTCATTTTCACTGGCTAGCACAGGTAAAAATGCAGCTGTACTTGTACTTTCTTGCAGAGAAAGGTCACAAAGCAGCCTATTATTCAATGTCCTTGGTCCTGAGGAGCAGGTTAGAGAAAAAATGTTCTTTACTTGATTTACTTAAAAAAAAAAAAAAAGGTCAGAGGGTACTTTCCGGTTACCAGTGCCATTTCCAGATCAACCCACTGTGAAATGTCTTAGTAACCAAAGAAAATAGGGTATATATTCAAGTGTCCCACAAACACTCTTGAAAATTTCAGGTGGGTAATAAGAAAAAAAATAGGCTTTATCTCTTGTTAAACAAACTGTATGCACAGTTAATTCTTATCTCATATTTAAGTAAATAAATCATTCAGAGGTAAAGCTGGAACAGTTTTTCCTCTTTCCAGGAACATTTATTAATTTTACAAAGAGAAGAAATACAGTTGTGCCAGTTATATACAAAGAATACCAAAGGTGCTTTTTCAAGAGCAAGGGCAACCAACTTCCTTTGTTTTGCCTTGAAGATATTTCACTTCTCATCCAAGAAACTTTTCAACATTCTGACTGAATGGTGGAGAATGGAAGGGTTTATAGTCCTTGCAGTGATCTCATCATTAGCACTCTCTCTGAGAGTCATTGGAACCACTTGGAGGCTTATCTGTGCCATCAAGGTCACCTGAATAGTGCAAATGGATATGGAACCTTGGAATTGCTGAAACGACTGTGTTTGGAACATAAGTAGTATGTGTGAATTCACAAACAGTCGTTTTATTGACTACTTACACAAGTCTTAAAGGTTTTAAGCAGAATTTTGAACAGCAAAAATTTCCTTTCTGTATGCAAAGATTCTAATCTGACTTCTCCCCAAGATCTTTTATTGCTACTTGAAAAAGGTTGTGATTAACATTTCAAAAAGAATAAAAATATGATTGCTAGAAATAATAACAGTAATACCATCCTATCAACTATTGATTGATTGATACATTTGTGTAGCCCTCCTACTCAACACAGGATTGTGTACATCACTGCTAGCAATAACAAATCCATTAAAAAATACATACATAATCCTTGGGTTACCTCTACTTGTTCAGTGACCATCCCGAGTTAATAACTGTGCTGAACAAGGAGGACGTGTGATCTGTCTTTGGAGTCCTAGCTATTGCAGAATCCCCACAGTCACATGATCATGATCCAGCTTGCAATTATGATGTCGCAGCCTGTTGCAGTCACATGATCATAATTTCTGTCTCTTTATGGCTGCTGGCTTCCCACAAGCAAAGTCAATGGGGAAGACAGCAGGAAAACAGAAATCATGATCATGTGAGTGTGATCATGTTGCTTAGCTATGACAATTCTAGTCTCAGTTGCCATTATATGCTGTCATGCCCCCAAAATCAAAAAAGACACATGATGATGATCATTTCAAGTAATTTCTTTATTGTGCCATACATACAGACAGAATCTTGCCAAACTGAAGCACTCTACTATCTATGTAAAGCATATACTTCGAGTCCCATTAGGCTATCTTCACCTTTTTCTCAAACAAACTATCTGAACTGATATTCACTCCCAGCTTCCAGGAAATTCAAGCTACTACATTTCATCACATAAGCTTAGGACTACCTGTAATGAAATAAGATATGAAAACAAAACAAATATATATATATAAGTGCTGGTGGGTAGGAAACACATCCAATAGGCTAAGCCAAGTACCAGTAAACAAAAAACAGGTGTTTACTTCGGAAAGAGTAATGTTGGGGACAGCCAAATCTAACGGAATACAGTTGGAAAACAAATGGTCTCACAAATAACCTGGTACTATATCACATAAGTATCAGCACCTTGAATTGCAGATGGAAATGTATCCAGCGTATATTGAGGTATACCCATAACTGCCAATATTGCTGTGTTCTGAATCCAGTGAAGCTTCTGAGTGGTTCCATAGGAAGTCCCATGTATCTATTATTACATAGGAATTTCCAGATTGGAAAATAATGGGAATGCTAATGCTGTAACTATGTATTTAGAGTTAGTTTGGCATAGTAGTTAAGACATCAAGCTAGAAACCAAGAGTCCATGAGTTCTAGTCCCGGTTTGAGCACAAAGCCAACTAGCTATGTGACTTTGGGCCAGTCTCTTTCTCATAGAAAGAAAACAATGGCATATCACTTTTGAAAAATCTTACCAAGAAAACTTCAGGGATTTGTCTAAACTGTGTCTGAATTGGACAGAATTTAATCAAATAAGAAAAATACTATGTATATAAAAGGATATCTTTGTTACCATTGTTAATATTAGTTTAGGTTGCTTTCCCATTAATTCTACCATGATATCAGTCCATCAAAGATCAACTGATCTCTCTTTTTTCTCTGTATGTGGTATGAATCATTGAAATAAAGCATAATATACAGATTGAAAGTCTGATCAAAGATATGGTTGACAAGCAATCTGTTTTTGTGTGAGTTCTCTAAACATCTTCATTCAATTAGCAATAATTGCATATCCTGCATTTGATGTTATTTCCATCTGGAAAAAGGATGATAGATACAGAAATACAGAAAGAAAAACAATGACTAGAACAGTGATATATATGGAATAAAATATGGTTTAAAAATCGATGGGAGATGGATCAAGCACAATTGGCAACAATATCACTCACACAATCCCAGAGAAGTTATATCATCAATGAATGAAGTTTTTCAAAATATTGATATAAAGATTAAGCATCTAGGGAAGTTTCTAGAATTATGTGCGGACAAAAGTGAAGGAGTATGGATTTCTGAAAGTGGAGAATATAAAAAAAGGGAGAGAGTTCCCTCATCATCCACCCTGGAAGATATATGTACACAATTGGAACTGTCTTTGCTGTCTTTGCAACAGAGTATATATGATTTATTTCTACGGAGTACAGTACATAGCAATATGGAAAGAGCAAACAAAGCAGAGTGTGAGCAACTAATTCCGTCTTCAGAACATTTACTGTAGCACCCGTAGTCTAGGGTTCATGTATCCAAAAGATTTCAGAATTATTTCTTACCAGATTTATCTAACCAGCCATAATAACATATACTGTAGCACAAAGGTAATTTTGGCGACTTGTGATTGAAATAAAATTGCATTAACCCCAGTAATAGCTCATTTGATGCTCCCCTATAGGGGAAAAAGTACGGTAATAATTCCATACATAAACTAGATATCAGAGGCCACAACTAAGCTACTTGTTAATATGCTTGATTTCTCTATATGTAAGTTTTTCAAAACAGAACATGGGAGTTTACAGTCTAAATAATTAATAAACTGTTGAGAGTTGCAGACCCAAGTTTTGTTTTGGCCATACATAGAATTAAGATCTTATGAAGTACTAGTTGTTGTCTTCTTCTTTTTGCTGTTCCTGTTTAGGGGTCACCACAGCGAATCAACTGCCTCCATGTGAAGTACTAGTACCACTTTATAAAACTCTAGTAAGACCACAGTTCGAATAATGCAACCAATTTTGGTCATCATATTACAAAAAAGATGTTGAGACCTTGGAAAATGTTCAAAGAGTAACTAAAATGATCAAAGGCCTGGAGACTATAACATAAGAAAAACAGCTGCAGGATTTGGGTTTGGCTATTCTAAAGAAAAGAAGAATTAGGCGTGACATGATAGCAGTTTTCCAGTATTTAAGGGGCTGCCACAAAGAAGAGGGGGTCAACTTATTATTCTACAAAGCACCAGAGGGCAGGACAAGAAACAATGATTGGAAACTAACCAAAGAGAGAAGTAACCTGGAATTAAGAAGAAACTTCCTAATAGTGAGGACAATTAACTAGTATAATAGCTTGCTTTCAGAAATTGTGGGTGCTCCCTCATTGGTGGTTTTTAAGAAGAAATTAGACAGCCGCTTATCTGAAATAGTATAGGTTCTCCGGCTTGAGCCGGGGGCTGGACTAGAAGACCTCCAAGGTCCCTTCCAGATCTATTATATTCAAATGTAGCTGAATGTCCAGATTCTCTCTCATCTAAAACTTGTATGGTTTGCAAAATAATAGTCATAAAACTGATACACACTTTGCATCTCGAAACATAGAGAAATGCAGTTCTAATAGCATTTGAGCAAAGTGTTCAGGGCAGTATCTTAAAAATCGATAGGAATAGGAAAAGATAATTATCAAAATGTTGGATGAAAGTTTTAGTTTCCCAGAATTGTTTTCACTGCATCTGAAGGAAAGAAATTCTAACTGTGTTAACCTATGATCTTGGCATGTTATAACAAATGAACAGTGATAAAAAGCAAGAGGGGAAAAAAAAGCTTCAGCAAACAAGGCTGCCAAGCTCTACTGGTTTCATTACAGACAATCAATTTTCTGCTGTCCTGCTAGCCTAATGTCTAATTTAATGTTCTGATACTTCAGCAAACATCCACTTTTTCTTCATAGAATTCTTTCATATGAACTCTCAAAGTCTACAGCCCACCGGTGTTACGTTACAAAGAAAACTTTGCTAAATTGCTTATTATCCAGATTTCCAAACCTTGATTGCCATATTTAAACAGAAAATATGATTTTTCTTCACTTTTCAGGTTCTAATTCAGGTTCTAATTACACCTGTATTAAAACCTACCCTACCCCTATTGTCTCCTGTCCTGTCCTGTCCTGTCTTATCCTACCCTACCTTGAGCTTCCTTTTTTTCCTAGCTGTTTCAGTGCTATTGTAATTTTGAATTTTAAAAAGAGCTTTGCAAAATAGAACCAATTAATCATAGTTGTTTTTTTTAAAAAGCAACAATGTTTGCCTTATGCAAAACTCCTCCTCTAATATAAAATTTAAGAATTCAAATTTAGCATTTTTTTTAAAAGTAAGAGCTTTCTTTGTTATAAAAATTTCTACTAAATTTATTACTAAAGATTCCATTTTTATTTTACAAATATTATTGCAATTTGTCTCATAACAAAACAGTTACAACATTTTAAAAGGTTTTTAAATATGAAAAAGATAGTTTGTTGTAATGATTAAGGTACCAGGCTAAAAACTGGGAGAGCATGACTTCTAGTTTCATCTTAGCAGTGGTGGAATTCATTTTTTTAACTACCGGTTCTGTGGGTGTAGCTTGGTGGGCATGGCTGGGAGGGTCATGTGACTGGGTGGGCAGTTTCTGTAAGCAGGGCAATAAAGATTAGGCTAG